>CAEGAF010061955.1:0-28640 GCA_903067075.1 Micropoecilia bifurca
ACACACACACACACACACACACACACACACACACACACACACACACACACACACACACACACACACACACGCGGCTCATATGGTTTCTTACTTCCAGGAGGAGGCTGCTTTCATTGATGGTGGTGCCCAGAGGAAGGCTATCTTTCCTGGGTTCAGGGTTAGAGGATGCTGGGGTGGTGACGTGCTTCCTGGAGGGTTTGTCTTGACTCGCTGCAGAAAGAAAACACGTAAATACATCAGCACATGTGACGGAGACTGAAATCAATTACTTCAAAAGAGACTCAACAATGAGATCACTGCTTTTGTTTTTTTTTTTTGGGTCGGTCAGTCGACGTCGGTCAAGCAGGAGCAGATGTTGTTTTAAGCCCCACACTGGCCGGCGCCGAAAAAAATTCAAAAAATGACTGACTGACGATGATGTTTCTGTTTACAAAGGCGCTGTTGTGAATGATTAAAGGGAGAGCTAGAGCATTTCTCAGACATGTGGCAGAGTCATTACTCGTATCAGACTCCCTTTTGGACGGTATAAATGCTAGTTACCACACCAGGCCAGTCTGTTGGGTCAGTTTAAAAGCAGGGAAACAGTTTGAGGGTTTGTATAACTTTGTAGGGTTCCTTAAGCACAAAAAAGCACATCCAACAACCACAGAAAGTGAGGGGCAAACTGAGATGCCAGACTGATGTATTCGTGCTGCTCAACCTGCAAAGCTAACCTCAGATCCTTGGTAGTTGAAGTAAATACTGTATGATTCAGGCTGAAAGTGATCATTAATAGTGAATCCAATCCAGTTTAAGCAATTTAAGTGACTATTTATAAATTTAAGACTATTCAGAAAATACAAACATTTGCAGATGTAAATTTACAGAACTAAAACTACAACCTGCTTCTGGCTACTTTTTTCTATAAAATATTACAACACTCTCATTATCCTCAACCTCACCAATATTTTCTCTCTTAAAGTAAAGCTTGCACAAGACTGTGCCTTATAAAAGTCTTTATGCTCAATGATCTTCTTCAAATGTTCCGTCAAAGATCCATCATCTGAAGTTAGAAAGAGGGTCACACAGCATGCCAACCAAAGAATTTGCCGTCCGCCATAACTGGTTTGAAACGCTGGGCAAGGAGACCGTTACTCTGAGAAGCCTGTAGTGGCGCCACACCAAGGACAAGTGAAATAAATGACATGAAAACCTCTGAAGAAGACACTGATCGCAACACAAAACATAAACACAAACGGAGTGCCGTCAGTTTTTAGCAGTTGTGGGATTTTTTTGTTTTCTTTGGTAAAAGATGACGAGTCATTTCTCGTGCTAGCGCTAGACACGCACCTTTGGTTTGATTGTATTTACGCATAATGCCCAGCGATATAGTTTTGTTTCCAGCTTTGTGAGTGGCCTCTGATCCGCTTAGCATTCAGTGTGAACCACAGAAGAGTTTAAGTCAACTGAACTGGGACTTAGGTTTATAGGTGGACCAGAGTTCGCTGCTTTGGTTCGTACCAGAGTTCAACTGCACATTCACACAAACCGGACCTTCTAGAAAATGAATTAGTTATATTAAAGCGGACTAAACAGGGCTGGTGTTTGTTCACCCTTAAAACGGCTTGAAAACTGATGGTGACAGGTGAGTCTGAGGTATTTTCAAAGAAAAAATAGCTAAAATGTCAAATCTCAAAGCTGGTAGAGACATACTCTGAAAGCCTTAGAGCTTCAAATGCAGCAAAATGTGTTTTTCTTGACTCAATGGGACTTAATACAAAACACATGCCAGACTTTGTGAAAGATTTTTTTCTTTCCTCTTTCATTTTCCTTCCATCTCAAAGTTTTGTGCCGCTTTGTGTCGATCCGTCACACGAATTCCCAAGTAGCAGTTGGTAACGTCAAACGACGTGATAACATTCAAGGGGGTATGAACGCTTTTTGCGAGGCACCTGCTCTCCAGAGTTTGGTTTACTGAACTGTCACATGCTCTCCCATCACTGCATGTTTAGAGGCATGTTTGCGTGTCTGTCCTGTGGCTGTTCGGTCGGTGGGGCATGCGGCTCCCTCCGACAGATCAGCCCTTTGCTCCATCACTCCTCGTAGCAAGCGCAGATTAGTCACGCAACTCACATCCCCACATACCTCCATTTACATTATGAAAACCATTATGGTCTCCACGCCAATATGTCCTCTAATGTTTCCACCAACCCCTCCCGACGCCACCGCCCCCAACGGACAACCTCATTACGGCTTCAGTTCATCACCCTTGACCTTCTACTGTGTTCATCCCTCCCCCCTTCAAACTCTACTTCATTGCTCCATTCTCTCCACTCTATCTTTGCTCAGCTTTGTATAAAAGGTGATCAACCCATTTCGTGCAAACAGAGATCCATATGTTTTGTTTGGACTCTTTTTTTCTTTTCTCCACCACAAGTAATCGTTTTTCTTAAGCTGAAACGCAGCTCATGAAATGCACCAACAACCTGAAAGCCGGTGCTTGTGCTAATTGCTTTGTCATCACCTCGACTAAGTGAGAACACATACAAACAAACAGCTGCAGACGGCCGTCCCACAGAAAAATCCTTCTGTTCAATCACCAGAATATCATCCAACCAGTGGAAACCATTGCGGAGGGGAAATGAGTCTAATGACCGTCTTTATTTCCCCCCCTTTCAACGCCTCATATATTTTTGTTTTCCCTCTTATGGCGGCTCTTGGAGAGGATGCTACGTCAGGAAAGACAAACACTCGAGATGATTAATTATCGGCACCAGCACTTCCCCTGCCAACAATGCGGGCTTTATTCCTCGCCCGCTAACGTCTTCGGCTTTGCTTTTCTTCGCCTGGAACTTTCTCCTTCTCTGGTCCAAAAAGGAAAACAGAGTGGGTAATGATGAGGCGTTTATGGGCACTGTGTGAGGACTGGGTGTTAGGTAAAAAAAAAAAGTGACAAGTACAGGGATTTGGAAGCTGCCAAAAGGGTGAGGCTTGAAGTGTTTGGTTCCTTAGGTCAGCCAGAGCCGTCTTTCCACTGAGCATACTGAATATCAAGACCACCGTTCAATTATTAGGTTACACTTTGACTTCATTTTTACAGTAATGCCGACAAAGGATCGCTCAGAGAGAACTTTGGGTGGGGAGTTATCAAGCATTTTGCTTGTTTGATCTGAATTAATAACTGGGTTGAAATATCTTACGTGCAAAGTGAAAAGGTATTTTACCCTCTTATAGGGTTAGGGTTGTCTTTTAAACTCATCAAAATCAAATCATAATGTCAGAGCAAGACTTCACCATACATTTTTGCCTTTGCGAATCCAATTATTGTCTGAAAACTACTTTTAGTTTCCCATAACGTCTGATTTTCAGGTCAGTTTGATGACATGAAACATGCAAATAAGAAAAAAAGTAAAAGGAAAAAAGGCCAAGAAACCCATGCGTATGCGTGAACTTTTTTCACAGCAGAGGGGGAAAAAAATAAAAGTTTTCTTTATCAGCTCCAGACGCGCCACTACGGATTCAGAACCTCCTGCTCTCTGCCAGCGAGCCGGTGCTCCTAACGAGCTGTTTGCTCCTGAAGCCTCCAGGGGGAGAGGTGAGCGCAGGCCGCAGTGCCAAGAGATGAGCAGAGAGCACAGTGTGTTTGTGTTTGCCTGTTTTCAACATCCCCTCTTTTAAAGCCACTTCCTCCTGTAAAACCAAGAGTAGCAGAAAAAGACAATAATGCAGAGAAACGCAGCCGACAGAAAAACAAGAAGGCACTTAGAGGATTTTACAGCGCAAATTAAAGAGACAAGAGGGAAATAATTTTTTCAAAATTGCCAGCGTCAAAAAAACAAAAACAAAGCTGTTCTGAACAAGTGCAAGTGATACTATTATTATGGCGAATAATAGTAAAGTTATAAAGGTTCTTGACTTTAAAGTTGGATTTTTTATTATTATTGTTGTGAAGCACTGTGCTGTTTTATGAGTGAAAAATGCAACATGGTTAAGATTTACAACTTTTTTTTCTTAAGCATCACGTTTCTGATAAATTTCCAGAATTTACTTGACTCGTGTCACCTGTTGATGGTGACGGCTACTTCAAATTTGTCTTTTTTGGCTGCACAGCTGCAGTTGTCATTTCATCACTATTTCCTTCTGATTTCAGTAGCATAGCACAGCTAAACATTGCAGTTCTAAATACAGTCTATTCTATTTTGCTGATCTGGGTTAAAAAGTCGTTTTCTTCATTTGCAATAATGCTCACAGTGAAAATGAGACCGTGTTGGCTGATGCAGTTTGTTTTTTTTACATACGTAATTCACTAAATTATCAGTGAATGTTCAGCGTTAAGGACTTAAGAGGCAAAAGAAAGCAACATTAGAAGAATAAAAGAGATGCAGCCATCAGGCATTTCTTTATAGTCAATAACTTTGTTTTTTCCTCAAGTCTGGACCACTGTAAATATAAAAAAATAAAATAAAACACTGCAGGTTTCTTGATGGATGTGCTAGTTTAGAATCCAATGACAGTAATGAAGGAATACAAGAGGCTGTTTCCCTACTGTTAGTTTTATTTGACTAAATTAAAAAGAAGTTCAAAGTACATTTTGAAACCTAGTGTGTAAAACGTCCTGAAAAATTGGTAATTCTCAGTTCTGATGCATTTAATGAAAAGGTTTCAAATAAAAGTCAGATTTTTCATTGGCACGACCTGCAGGTTACCGATCAGAGAACCAAACCGAGGAAAAACCGGCCAAATCCGAAGTTAAACAGCAGCTGGTTTCACGGCGCAGTGGAGGCTTCCTGCTCACTTTGACTCATGTTTTCTATTAATTCTCCCCTCCTCGTCTTGTAAAACGACAGTAATTGAAGCAGCATGGGTGCCATCTTTTGGCTGTATGTACATTTTCCGGAGAAATGTTTTCGTCCTGAACACACATGACGCCGTGCGGCACAGCAGTTCCTCCTCTCCTACAAGGCAACATCATGTAATAGCGTGCGTGTAAAGCCTACTGTATGCAGGCGTGTGTGTGTGTGTGTGTGTGTGTGTTGAGATTCAACTGGCTTGGTGCCACCTCCTTTGCCTAGTCCCGCCTCTTCCCTCACTGCTCTTCTTCTCTGTGTACGTCTCTCTCTCTCTCTCTTTCTCTCTGCAGGCACAGGAAATCTACAGAGGAGAGAGCAATACTCTCAGAGAGAGAGAGAGAGAAAAAAAGAGAGAGAGAGAGATAGAAGCTGGCTGATCAAGGGCTGCTTGTCACGCGAGCGAGCCGTCTGTCAATCTACCCCCCCCTTCCTCCTGACAGGCTGCTGGAAGGCGGCCAAGGCCTTGCGTGCAAGCCGGCAAGCCACATTAACCCATAAAGAATTTCATAATAGCAACAGCTGTTAAATATTGATGACTTCTGGCAGGTTCTCAATGGTCGATCCGCAAGGAAAGGTTAAGCCTCGCGCTAGTAATTTGAGCTTGTGCTTCATTATGCCACAGATCAAATGTCCGGATGTTGGCCGGTCCAAATCAGACCATTACTGCCTTCTTGTTTCACAAATAAAAGTTTTTTTAAAAAATTGTGCTCTTTTCTTGAAACACTCAGACGCTTCCACTGGTTTTTCTCTGCTGCAGTTGCAGCTGATTCAATCCTCAATCAGCCTATATACCAGTATTAATACCGAGTTTTGTTTTTCTAATCTTTCCCATATTGTTCCGGATGAGAATGTTTTGTGTCCCCCTTGTGACATGGTTACACGTCAAGGGATGAAACGATTTAGAGACATTTCCCCCCTGGTCTGTTGACAAAACATCATCCACGAACAGTACTTTTTTTTTTTGGCCAGCAATTACAAATATGCATCTTTCAGAGTAGATTATGATGCGAGTGAGTGATGTTTGCTGGGATGAAGGGGGGTTAGAGTGCGCATGTGGACCTGAGAGGGAAAGCCTAATCTCTGAGGCGAGTTGGAGGGTAAAAAAAAAAAAAATCTAAATAGAAAATTTGATTCCTGAACACAACAACAACAAAGGCTTTTGTTGCGCGCCGAGATGCCGAAGCAGAAAGGAAGTGATATTATGACAGCACAAATGGGATCACGCAGAACAAAAAGTGGAGACGTAAACTCTATTGTTTCCACTTCTCTGTTTTTGTTGGCAGGCCTCTGTTGTTCTACACGACTAATATGCCGACTTACTCGAGGCCTCGGGCAAAACAGACTTGCATGGCAGCTTCATTCTGCTACTGTATGCAGTTTGATTGCACGGCCCGTCGTTGCGAATGTTTTACACCGAACCGATTTAGAAAGTCACCTCGCCGCTTCTACGAAAAGCACCGCCGTCGCGACATATTTTTTTGGGGGGAGGAGGTGATTCTCTCGTCGAATCCGCCAAGAGAGTGATAGATGGGGCCGAGGCGCTCAAACGCTGTCTAAACACTCCTTATGTTTGCCTTGTCGAGCCTTGGCAAAAACGAACCGCAGCGCAGACACGATGTGGTGCAATACTTACACAGACAATTAGAAAAACTAACTCAACGCTAATGGCTGGAGGCCCTTCGCTGACACACTAGGAGTCGCATCCAAGGCTCGGGTTTGCGTGACGCGAGCCAATTAGGCGAGAAACAAATTTTTATTTGCCAGAACCCGGGAAAGAGAGAGAGATCCTTCTAAAACGAGGCACAAACAAGTTTGCGAGTCTGTCGCTCGAGACACGAGCGCGTTCCACCAGTTACAACCTCGACCGCGGACAGCGTGTCCTGCAAGGCCGGACTCAGGATACGGCGTCCCTCGTGACTCACGGTGATGAGAGCGACAATCCTGTCTGTGGGCGGAAAGGCAACGGATTCACGCAAACGGCATGTAGAAAGAGAAAGAGAGGAAAAAAAGGGGCACACTAAAAAACACAAAGAGGTTGTATAGTTTGAGTTCAGTGGAAACTTTGTTGCGCAATTTCTGGTGCGTTTAAGTTTCTCTCTTTTTCTCTTTTGCTTCTTTTATTTGGAACATAATCATTTTAATATTCTTCTGTAAGTTTTATGAAAAACTTGATGTCACCACTTGATTTTAGGTGGTTTCCTGCTGGCAATCTTTAAATTTAATAAAATTAGATGCGGATCCAATTTGCAATATATAGATATATATATTGCATATTCATTTTGGAGAGGAAGGAAGGGACATGAGATGTAGACAGGCCAAAAACTACAAGAGTAAAACCAACTCATGTCAACCAGACATGCAAATGAACATCACTATGGTTTCAGCTTTTAATGCAAATAAACTACAATCATTCATGTTTGTTTTCCCCTTTGTACTCTATTTTTTATAAGAAATTTCAGTGCTAGAAAACAAGTAACTCTATAAATAGCATTCCCTTGAATCCCTGTTTAGGTCTGTAAGGTTGTGACCTCTTGCTCTCTCAAAAAGACTGAATTGCTTCATAAAAGTTGCATTCAAGCTGACCAAAGCAAAACGCGGCATTTCTACAACTACACTCACACAAGCTAAGCTTTTACAAGCAGTCTGGAAGCTATTAGACCTTAATTACAATAAAGTCTTCGTTAAAACTATAAAGTTCATGTGATGTTACAATGGAGCGATTTTACTAAAATAAATACAAAAAATATGCATGTGCATATGTTTCAATATGCTATTAAAGCATGTTCTGAATATGATACGTGAAAAATGGCTGAAAAAGATGATGAAGAGGAACAAGAAGAATGTTAGTAACTTAATTTAACTTACTAACTGCTTCAAACATCTTCAACCTTCATTAACAAGCTGAACTCTTTTCCTCCCCATTCTGTATCAGTTTATTTTTCTTTTATTTTTATGCATTTTCAAATGGATAACAATGAAAAGGTTCAAAATACACAATGATTTAATTTGATTTGTGCCACCCTGTATGAAAGTCGCCAACGGAACAGATTGTTTAAAAGTTGCAACCTCATCGTCTGACAAAGTTCTGCAGTAGTAAATGTTCCTGTTGTTAAATTAAAGTCAAAAATCATGAGAAATTACTAGAATTTGTTCACACTCTACATCATACATCAGTGACAAATCAAGAGTGTGTAGACGGGACTGTGTGAATCTGTAAATGTTTTGGGAAACAGTTTGAATCTGAGACGGCATAAAAAAAAAGCATTCAGCCTTTGACTTTCAAGTTCGACACAAATGTTATCCCCAAAATTCCACATCATGATATTATCAGCACTTAACAGTTAGCCAGATAAGAAATCTGAGAACTGAACTTGAATTTCAGAGTAAAGGCCTGGTTGATTATTATCTTTCACAGCCCTAATTGTGTCAGTCTAATATTATGAAATATGACAGATATGAACCTGGATTAGATCAAAATATGTCTGACCAACTTCCTGTTGGTAGATAATTACAGAAGTCATAAAACGACATTTACTTACCCTACTCTATGAGAATCTTTGAAAATACATAAAGGGTGAGAATTGTGCATTTTCCAGGCACATAGTGCCGATTTACAGCACAATCTTGTATGTATGCTACCTGCAGTTGTTTAAATCATACATATCACGTATGACTTAAGAGAAATTTTCCAATTTGAGACTTTGAAATTGGGGTTCTGTCTCTTTAAGGAGCTTAACTCTTCCCAACACTCTGCTTTAAGCGCCTAATCACAGCAATGCTTCTTATGATTCTGTTTGCAATTGTTTTTTTAAGGAGCTTTGGACTGAGAAGTAGCCTGTATGATGAGCTCAACTGACTTACATTTGTAATCGTGGTTTGCTGATTGCTGCTGCTGCTAGTCTGGAGGATCTGAGTGAGGGAGGGGTAATTAAAAGGTTTCCTCAAACATGCATGAAAAAAAATCAAAGCAACACTCCAGGTAAGCTTTTGACAAGGGAATAACATTATACCATTATAATCACATCATCTCTTACCTCAGTCAGTACATCTTTTTGGTTTTATCCACCAAAATATAATCTGATAAATCATCCTGTTTTAGATTCACCCACTGATTATTAGAAACAGCTAATGGTGTCATAGCACAAAGTTCTTGTAAGTTGCAGAATAAAATGCCAATTTTAATATGTATAACAATGAAGATTGTAATCTCACGAGCATTCAGTTATTTTCATAAATATAGCAGTACTAAATTCATATAGGAATTTGACTTCAAAATCAATCTATCAATTAAATTTAGCAGCAAAGCTGTTCAAAAGGCTTTATGTCATAAAAACATAAAACTAAAATGTCATAAAAACCCCCGTGGTGTTACATACCCACTGGTTAAAAAAATCCCTGGTACAGTTTGGTAATTTCTACAGAAGTCATATGTTTCTCAGGAAGTGGGTAGATTACTTTAAGAATGCACCGATCTGAAAATCTGGACTGATATCAGTATCCAATATTGGTATTGCTGCTGGGGATAATAAACAATATTTACCAAAATTATATATATACGTCCATATCTTTTCGACATGGTGAATTATTTGTTTTGCCAAAAGATGATGTAGGCAGAAAAAACAGAAAAATGTTTGTCCAAAAATAACTTTGGCCATTACTTCAGAAAGGTGACGGTGTACTAAAAAATGACAAACATCGTTCAGTACCGACGTTCATGACGACAGCGTATATCCCTAAGCTTACAAAAATCCCAGTCGGTTGATCCACTGGTTTCAGGACATGGTTTATGCCAAGAAGAACTTGACATTGTCTGTACACATCGTCTATGAAGACACTGAAAGGCCAAGCGGTGTGTAATTAAAGGGGCGCAAGGTGTTTAATGTACCCGAGGTTCAGAGGGATCAAGTGCCAGCCATAATGTTAATCATGTTTTATGCATGGCATTATCATGTTCTTCAGAAGACAAAGTCGAGGTATCATGTTTCCACGCTGGCTTTCAGTGTGTGCGTGTGTGCGCATTAAGAGTATTTTTATTTTTTTTGTCTTCATTATACTTGTGGGGTTTCATTGCCTCATAAGGGCCAAAAAACTAAAACACGAGTTCAAAGAGCTGCTTGATGATCAAAGTTTTTATTACGGTTCTTGGATGATGGGAAAGGTTAAGATAATGCAGATTCTGATGGTTAGGGTTATGGGAAGGGAACAGTTAATATATGCCATATGTTATAGGATCTTGGTATACATAGACATGTACATGTGTATATCAGTGTGACCACAATAAAGCCAGAAACCAGAAGCAAAGTACAGCATTTGGCAGTCTGTGCTTCCTGTACAAACCAAGTTTACTGTATCTGTGGCGACTTATTGTGCTTCTGATTTACAACATTTCTTTTCCTCACCTTAATCTTAGAATATAAAAGAAAAGTATAGAATAGAAAAATCCTTTATTGTCCCACTGTGGGGAAATTCAGGTGGTGAAGCAGCAAGTTCAGGTGAGTGGGACATCCATATTCGCATGAAGGTAAAACTAAAACCTAAACTTTGTTTACAGCTCCCATTACTACAGCTTTATATCATGTCAAGCTTTCACACTATATTTGTAAGGAAAGCATCATTTATGATTAAACAGAAGTCTGACTTACATTATTTAAGCACACATTTCTGTGGTAAAAGGTCTGAACAACTTCAGAAACATTTGATTTTACTGAAAGGCTCAGCTGCTAGAGCCACACAAGCCAATCTCTTCTTTAATTTTGACTTGTGTTCAGAAAAGCAAAAAAATATGACTGAAAACAAACTTGCATTTAACGTACGTTCGCCTGTTCTCGCTGCGTTCCTGTTTTTTTCACCACCATTGATTAACGATGCAAATAAATGTGCTTAATGGAAACACGGCAATTTTCGGTAAAAGTTTTTGGGCTGGAATGAGGCGGTTTTTCAGCAGATGTAGTTCAAAGAACTGCAACAGAAAAATCTTTTTTCACATCAAACGAGCCACATGATCAACAGCCGGATGTTGCTACTGGCAAAAACCACGAAGAAGAAAGCAACAGGAAGTAGACTTTTAAGTAGGTTTTAGTTTTTTTTTGTTTTTTTTTAACAATCTGCAGCTGGCTCAACCAGAGCTCTCACAGCATTGCATAGTTCATAAATAGTTATGTGTCATTTGAAGGTGTTGAATTCACGGCTGAATCATGAATATAATCTCTTGCAGCAGTATACATCCTCTGCTTAAGTGAATTTTAACAACTTATCACGTGAACAAGCTTATTCACGTGCGATTTTCATTTCATTTTGTATTCAATGGAAACACCACAGTTGCAAAGTTTTGTTTTCTCGACTTTCAAAGAGCATAAAAAAGAAGATTCCCTCACATTTGCAATGAAAATGCAGTTACTACTTACGCTACAACTAAAAAGTTGTTAGAGCATTTTCAAAGATTTCTTTCCTTCCCCCAAGTGAAATATAATATCCTGCAAAACCTGAACAGCAGGTCTAGACTTTCACAGTGAAGAAATACGATTTAAAAAACCCTTTTTTTTCTTTTTTTTTTCAAATATTGAGTGTGAACTCTACCTTTGCGTGTGATTATGACAGAACCGTGATTGTTTCTGCTCACGGTCTTGTCTCTTTGTACTTGCAACACATTGTTCGATCACTTCAAGTAGCGCAGGAAGGAAGGACATATGCTCCCTTTGCTCTGGCTCAGCAGGGAACATGTGCGGTACTGTGTGAAATATGAAGTATGAGTTGCTGTAAGACGTCAGGGGACGGAGGGGGCTCGGCAAAAATGATGGTGGGATCACGCAAACTTGCTGAAAAAAATGTTGATGAAGGAAGGAGACAGTCACGCAAGCTTGGGATTGCACTGCAGACGTCACTCAGTCGCCACTGTTTTTTGGCATCTGTGGTTAGCGTGATCCTTTGAGTGTACATGGGTACATATAGCAACGTATATGCATGTGTGTGTGTGTGTGAGTGGTTAATTCCCAAGCATCTAAAGAGATTTTCTGAGGATAAACAAACACTGAACCTCCCTGCCCTCACTAAAAAGACCATTGCTGTGAATATGAGGATTACTTTCTGCTCTCTGCACGTGAAACACTGCCAGCTGCAGCCCACACGTCCACGCTCCCCCTAGAGGGAACGCTACAAACACAGCGAGGAGGGAAATTTAATGTGTCAGTCGTTTTCAGTCTGAATCGGAGCAGGAAAATGTAAATAAAAGCTCAACAAAAACACTTTTTGCCTCCAGTTTAGATGGGTTTTCATTCCTCGTTTGTTCAGCGTCACGACCTTGTAGGAGAGCGTCTTCCTAATCGAAAGCAGGCACAGCTCACCTCTGATAGCCACAGAAAAGTAACATTTACCATGACAGACAAGTCTCAACGTCGTACTAGAAATCAAACAAGATGACAGACTTCAGCGCAAGAGGAAGACAGTTCTGTTGCATTTAAAAACTCATAAAACTCTGCTGTGTCTGAGCAAACTGAAGCTTGTGTCTGTCCTCATGAACCATTTGTAAGTGCTAACTGTTTTTGCAGGCTCCTTTTTTGGCAGCATTTAGATTACTAGTGAAGAAACCTTTACCATGATTAATAGCCAGTACTATTCCTTAGCAACACCTAATAATATATTTTCTCAAGTAATTATCTATGTAATTGTTAGCACAGAAAAGCAATAATAAATGTGAAAAACTTTTTTTTTTTTCAATTTTAGAGTGTTACTTTTCTAACTTCCATTAGTTTCTAGCTGTGCTGCAAAGGAAATACTACCTTGCACGGGAAGAATGCCATGAGTTTTTTTATTTTTGAAGCATTAACAGCGGTTTCCCTCTGCTACTTTTCTAACATCCTGTAGGGACTACCTGTGCTGCAGTTGTACGATTATCTTGTATGTAAACAGAAAGCAAGCGTTTGATTTTAGCTGAACAGAAATCAGAAAAATGTGAAAGAAAAAGCAAAATATTTGTTAATTTTTGAATGAATGTTTCACGGGAGTTTTTAACAGGTTCTTTTCTAACTTCCTGTATTAGCTAGCTGTGCAGCAGTGGCAACAGTAGAATTTAAAATCTTTCCTCCACAATAACAATGGCTTAAACAACAAAATGTTTTTTTC
This sequence comes from Micropoecilia bifurca, assembly GCA_903067075.1. Lineage (NCBI taxonomy): Eukaryota > Metazoa > Chordata > Actinopteri > Cyprinodontiformes > Poeciliidae > Micropoecilia > Micropoecilia bifurca. The sequence continues at coordinate 12,948 of CAEGAF010061955.1, forward strand.
TGTTTTCAAATGCAAACGTTAAAATTGAACATTCATCCATGTACGCATGAGTTGTTGCTGTCTTAAACTTGCTGCCAGAATAACTATGAAATAATTGTATAATTAAAATAATTGTGAAAATGAAAAAGCCAAGTTTAAAATACAGCACAGTGAACTCAGTGTTCTTTTAAATAGCAACTTCTAACATCTGAAACCTTATAAAAAAGGCAATGATGTCAACTGTGAGACAAACACAGAGCAAAATTGTGTTGGGTTTAAGGCATGAGTTATTTTAGTCCTCACCAAAACCCAAATACAGCAAAACCAAAGTGTACTTCTGTGTGAATGTGTGTCTGTGTAGATCATCCTTCCTTTTTCTCTCTCTCTTTCTCTCTTGCTCTCTGCTTGTGTGCGTGCAAAGCCTGATGATGATCCCATCACCATGTGGTTAAAATGACACCGCTTCTCACGAAAGCCAAGTCGGAAGCAGAGGCAAGCGTGTTTTTCTGTGTGTGTGTTTGAATCAGAGGGGGTAGAGGGAGAAAAAAAAGAGGGATTGCGTGGGGCAGCAGCGCACAGTCCAGGAGGGTATGGTAGGGTCAGACGCTGTCTACTGACCCAAAAGCCTCTGCGTCCCCCGCATCTCAAACAGAGACACAAAACACTGAACTGTCAGTTCCACTGCCTTCACCTTGAAGAAGATTATCGGCTTGAAAACACTTTTGATGTCAAAAACTGAAGCTGCATAAGAAATATTTTGCTTGCAGAATCGGTAGATGAGGACGCTCTTCTAAATCCAATCACTTCCGAGCGTTGACACAAGAAAACTAAGTCAAAGATTTACGGAAATCTCAAAACCTGTTCTCATTTTATGTTTTTCCTTCTCCAATATGACTTTGACTTCTAGAAACGGAGTGTATTTGCTCCATATAATTGAGTCTGATGAAACTTTGAGAGCCACTCTCTCAAACGGACTCCGTTGGGCCATATTGTCTTCAATTCTCATTTTATTCCCACATGTTTGATATCATTGGAAATCTTAGAATCCACCCTTTCTGTAAATAACTCATAACTCCCCCCTCCTGAGGAGACTTGCTCATGGTTTTCCTGTGGCCAGCCACATTTCGGTTACCTATATAGACATCTGCAGGATAAGAGACTATAGAAATCATGTGCTTCTGATATCTTTCTCAAAGCCATAGCTTGAAATGTAATCAAACGGACGTGCATCTGCCAAACGTTTTAAGACCAACACATGCTCGGCCTTGGAGAACCCCGGAGCGACTTTTATAAGTCTTTATATTTTGAGCTTATTTCCCGGACGGAGCCAAGGCATTCCAGAGGAGGCTGGAAACTCGGAGAGGCATTCTGAAAGCTGTATGTTGAACATAAAGCCCTAATGTGCGGCACGCTTTTCCCGACGAACCCTTCAATTATCGCCCGCTCTCTAATGAACCTCAGTTTACACCCCGCATCAGTAAACCACTGCTTAGCAGCAGCCGCTTATAAACTTCGACTCGTTGTCGGCGCCCTACAGCTGAGACCTGTGGGCAGCGCCCGCTGGACCGGCGCCCGCTCCTCGGATGTCTCGTGCTTTTGAACTCTGAAATTCGAGGGATTTCGGCACACCTTTTCTCGCTTGTGCTCAAAACGTCTTCGACCAATTCCTCAAACGTCTGCGTATCAACGTCCCTTATCTCTTATGTGCTTCTGATGTCGCAACCCACGTTTCCTCAGAGAAGTCATAAAAACCGTGTTTAGAAACCTAACTGCTGCTGATAAGTGAGTTGGCAGAAGGTGGCAAACGACTAATGAAACAAGCAGAAGTGCTGTGGTCGACTGATTGACACTTTATTGGCTTCATCTTCAAGGCTCTGCTAGTCCACTCATCACCCCCCAACACACGGTTCACTTGCAGACAAGCTGCTTTTTGGAAACGTATTTACTTGAGTTTTCTGAAACATCAAAACAAGGTAAAACCGAAGAACGTATAAATTCCCAAAGCCTGGGAGCTGTCTCGACTTTTTGTTGCGTCTTCCTGCTGTTTCCTTTTCGACTCTTCAGCTGGGGTGTGATTTATGAGCGGGAATAGCAGAAATTCCTGTAGAATGGCTTCAGGATGTGCGCCAGGGAAGGAGCAGCATCTCTAATTCGGGAAAGTATCAGCGGCTTAGAACACATGGGATCAACACACAGGAGCCTCACTCCTCTCCTTAGCATGAAAACGCTGTAAACTAGTATTATTTTCGTCTCTTGCCTTATAATTACCAAAACAAAGAAAAAAGTTTCAGATTACTGAACGTAAAAAAAAGGCATTTAACTCGTTTATGGTGCCTGGCAAAAGTATTTCCACTCCTTTTTAAGAGCAGGGCACACGTTTATTCAACTCTTATAAATGAGTGGAGGAACAGTAGCAAATGTTTGGGGATTCGTCAAAATAGCTCAATTTGAGTAATTTTGGATGAAGCTATGGATGTTTATGTAAAATTTACATCTGGACTTTGACTGGGTGGTTCTGCTCTGATTTATTCCATTGTAGCTCTGGCTGCATGTTTGGGGTCATTGTTTTCCTCCCATTGACTCTGATCAGCGTCCATAGGGAAGAATAGCATTCCCACAGCATGACGGTGCTACCGCCATGTTTCGCTGAGAGGAGCTCTGTTGCCTACAGCTTGTAGCAAAGTGCAAATGGATTTTTAAATGTCTTTCATTCAGCAACGTTTACACAACATTTTAAAAATAATAGATTCATACTTATGGGTGAAACGGGAATAAAATATTCTAACCTTAAGGGGTATGAAAACCTTTACAGTGCACTGTCTGGATGCCTATTCTAGTAATTTTTTTAAATAATTAATTGGATATAAAGTTGATACATTTTGAAGATTTTTCATTCAACCACTTACGCCTTTTCTTATACAATATTAAAAATGAAAATTACAAATCAATTCTGTCTTTTTTAAATAATAAAATAAACATGTAATTGCTTAAATGCAGAAACTTAGCATGTGTAAAGCTAAGTCAGGCCTTCCTGCTTGACTTAGCATAAATACAGTGTAGAGATGATCTGTTGGATTTTTTTTATAAACCAATTAATAACCAGTTAATAACCAATTGAACCAGGTGAAACTAAAACTTTACTACTGAGAAATTCTGGGTAGAAAATATTTACATTAAAAAAAAGCTTCTTCTTTTTTCATCTTAAATGCAAAATGTATAGTTTCTTTTTTTGTACAGTTTTTGGCTTAATTACTGCTCAGTTTCATGCAAATTGGCTGTTTTTGGAGTCTGCATGCTCCAGTTAGCAACTGATCAATTCCTAAACCAGATGCCGATTATTTCAATAAATGATTAATCGCGATTAATCGCTTAATCTCTGCTCGAATTAATCCCACTATTCGTCCCAGTTGAGCCAGTTCCTGTGGAGCATCTTCCTAAATTCTTTTAAATTCTTGAACTTGCACAGCCGGTTTCAAGCATCCACTCAGGGGACCGTTCTCCTGTTACACACACACACACACACACACACACACACACACACACACACACACACACACACACGCGCGCGCACGCACATTCTGTCCTCTCTCACACTGCAGAATAAACACGCCAAATACCCACATCCTCCTCATCCAACAACAGGGCTGCAACTGTTTCTCATGTGACAAGAGAGGGTGGGGGCGAAGGGTTGGGATAAGGGGTGGGGTGGAGTTGGGGGGTTCTCCTGAGCGGAGGGAGTGGCGAAGAATAGCGTGCGAAGACCTAATGCAATGTTTCGAATCCAGATGGGTCACATCAGCAGCCCACAATCAACATATTTGGCCCTGCCAAGTTTACACGCTTTACAAGTAAAAAAAAAAAAAGGACAGTAAAGAAGAAAAGAGCTCTCTTCTCCCTCCCTCTACTTTCATCACCATCATCATCATCACCACCACCGTTTAGGTTCTGTTTATACTGCTCTGCAGATTGTTGTTATGTATTACTGAAGAGAAGGAGAGGCAGAGGTTTGCCTCTCTGACACCAGTAATTGTTCCCACCACCACAGGGCCACTTCCAGCTGCCAAAACTACCTTCTCCATCCGCCGAGCTGGGGGCAAGAAGTGGGGGTGGGGGCACCTGGTGAGTCAGTGCAGCTTGGAGCCGTCGCCGCGCGCGCTCACTGGAGCCCTGTTGCTGTGGAGGCTGATGATATCTGAGCCTCCACAGCAACAGGTTGCAAGAGCTTCAGCATCCTCACTCTGAATTATCAGCGACAAATCACACACATGCATGGTTGCATTCGCACAAACACACAACCCAAGAGGCTGATCTTTAAGAGATTTCTGCCTTGACGGTGTGTGTGTGTGGGGGTGTGTGGTCTTGCCAGTTAACTTTTTGTTTCCACTGTGTCCTCTGATCTTTAAATAGCCAGCTGTAATGTGTTGGTTCCAGCTTTTTAAACCGACCGTCCGGACCAGACAGCCAAAAAGCTCTGCTTTACCGATTGTGCTAGTCTTTAAGTTAACTTTGTCTCACGCTGAGGGGAGCTCATCAATCTTTTATGGCGAAGAAGCAGATTTAAATACCGCAGATGGCGAAAAGAGCAAGCAAAGCTCGCCAAAATGCACAGAACCCTACTGGTTTTCTTCGGGCTTTTGTACTTTTGTCGAACTTGAAAGTTTCAGATCTTCAGACAAACTTTGATTTCAGACAAAGATAGAAAGAGTCATAAATACAGATGGCAGCTTTCAATTGAAGGCACCTACTCCTAAAGTAACTGGTTATGCTGCAATTTGTGGCAAAATCTGCCTTTGAAAAACAGAAAATGGGTCATTTATATGGTTGTTGAGGACTTTTGACCAACACACTGGAGTTTGTTGAAAGATTAATGGTCCAGTTTAGGGTGATGCCATTGCGGTTTAATCAAAAAGTCTGGACTTTTACGGGGACAAAAAAAAAAATCAACATTTTATTGATTTATTTTTAGGTATTTCAGGGTTTTTTTGGATTTTACTTTAGTACTTATGGTTAAGGTTATCTCTAACCCTATAAGACTAAAGCTCACAAAGTGATGGCTGGACATTTTCCTTCAGGATCTACTGCTAGCCAGCAGGCTCCATTAACAATGGAAAGTTGTTAGGGTGCTGTGGTGGTGCAGGGACAAAGTACAACCCATGTATTGAGGCCTTGGTCCTTGTGGTGGTGGTCACAGGTTCGATTCCCGGCCTGGTGACACCTACTGCATGTCTTCCCCCTCTTTCCTGTTAAACTACTTTCAAATAAAGGCCACTAGAGCCAACAAAACCTTTAAAAAAATAGGAAAGTTGTTCAGTCCTAAAGCAGCAAGGAAACCACAGATCATCATACCACCACTGTATCTGTCGGTATGATGGTCTTTTTTCTGGAACGGTTGGTTTTTCACCATAGATAGTAGAACTAACATCTCTAGTGAACGCACAGAAGTCTTGGGGATCATCAATTTATTGATTGATGGATGCCATTTTTGATTTTGAGTAATTTTAGGTAGTCAAACAACTTGGTCTCTCATCTGCTTTGCATTTCTTCAGATTAGGTTGCAGTGTTTTAATTTTTGAGATAACCATACTTTACATAGTTTTATTTAAGGGATTTTCTGACTCTGCGGGTCAGGCGGCTGGTGAAACTGGACCAACAGAATGCAGCTTAATCAAAGTTAATTCATAATTTATCAAATGTGGGTAATTTTTCACCTGCGATCGGGTTCATGTGGATAGATGTTTTCCCTTAATACATGAAATCATCATTTGAATTACTCACTTTATCTTTGATGTTAACATTTTATTTCAGTGACCATAATCTGTTAGGGGTCAAAGGCTTTTAAAAGCACTGCAGCAGCATAAAAAAACGTCGGATAAAAAGAAGAAACAGTAAAAAAAAAAAAAATCCAAGATGGGAGGAGATGAAGAACAAAGAATGAAATTCTTCTCTTTCACAGGCAGGCAGTGAAACATGAAGAAAGCATGTGGTGGAAGGAGAGAGAAAGCCTTTTTAGATTTCACCATCCTGCGCGACGCCGTCAGAGCCAGAGCTCCAGATGTGGCTCAAACATGCATCAAGTTTCATTGAGATAAAAGTCGGGTCTTTAGCGGCGCAGACCTGGCTTTCGGATCAAACCCATTCCGGCCTGGCGAATGCTCGCGCACACGCAGGCGGCTACGGTAGCGGATAAGTGATGGGCTTTGGCTTCAGTTTTAAAATTTATTTTAAAAAAAAGCGTTACACAAGGGGAGCCAAATTACTCGGTTTTGATTTATTACACAGCCGCACCGTGATGAACACCATTTACCCGACATTTATCCACAGCTGTCGAGACTGATTTAGGGAGTCTCAGAGTTCACATCATCGCTGTGAGCTGAAAACTAACAGCTTGAAATTTTCGAGCACTTTATTATGCTCCTAATGGTAAACGTAGAAAGCCTTTCAACTCTTTTCAGGAGTCAACATACTCCTTTGCTTTGTTTGTTGTCGTCAGAGGGTGAACTTTCAGCCAGTCGAGACTTAACTCCTCCGTTCTAACAAAGGATATTGAACCAACTGCCTCATTTCAACACTTCCCTGATGTGAAAGTCAGCAGCTGACATCACATCTGTCTTCCCTCCCCTTTCCCTTTGCTCCATCGTCACAGCTTCTGCCTTGCTACACATTTAGAGTCGTTACGGAGAATTTTACACGCTATCCCCAGCAGAGGAAGAGCATGAACTCGGATGCTGGACGGGTCAAGCTGACAGCAGCAAAAAAGTGCTCAAGCACCTTGCTTAAGACATTTTTCAAATGCATTGCTCAGAAAAGTGAGTTGCAGTGAATGAGTCTCTTGTTATCATTCATTGATGATAGATCCATATCCAGGAAGCCGGTGGCTGGTCCAAAACAAAACCAAACCAATTATGTCCAGTCCTGACTTCTGCTATTATTTCTTGGCATACAGTTTTTTTGAAGATGAGGTATTTCAGAGCTACCATCGCTTGTTCTGGTGAAAACTGTGTTTGCTTTTAGATCGAAATATCATCCTTGTTTTGTTGTCTCTAGGACATTATTTTTGAGGATTAATACAGAAACAAGCATAAAAATTCAAACATCTACAATAGTGATAGTAATATTAATGATAAAATAATGGTCAGTGCAAAGTAGCCTGCAAATTATTTGGTGGGGGGCGGTGAGGGACCTGGATAAAGGCTAGGGGGGCGCTGGCTCAAAAAAGGTTGAGGTACACTGCTAGACCTTTTTGCATTTCTTTGACTTGTATTTATAAGAAATTACAATAGATAATGTCATAGGTGCTTTCTGTGTCTCCAGTTCATGTTTTGCTGAGTCTTCGCCAAACAACCCAACTGATAGGCTGCCAACTGGAGCACTGACTGTTGGGCTTAAGGCATCTTTCATGGAGCCTTTTTATTTTATTTGTTTTCAGTTGCACTTAAATCACATCTGAGAGAAAGATCTTTAATCTGCCACGCAATCAAATGACATCTTCCTCTTCAGACTTCTTATCAGAAGTAAGGCGAGTAAAATGGAGGCTAAAAAAAAGTACAGAAGAGAAGGAATGTTTGTGATCACAGTTTCCAGACCCAGACACAATGATGTGTGTAAGTGTGTGGGTGTGGAGGCTACCGGATCTTATCGGATCGGTGTCAGAAACGACACCCCCCACCCCCCACCCCCCGGTCTCTGCGAGCGTCACGTCTCCCGTTGTGTTTACATGTGGCTTACATTTACACGGCCTACTGCACCACATCAGTCTGTTTCCTCCCAGTGTGCCGTGCCTCTATCTGCGAGTGAGTCACTGTTTACTGTGTCAGTTCCCCGTCCCAGAGGTGTGCGCTCCTGCATCTGTCTGTGTGCGCGCACGCCGCTGGGTGGGTCTACGTTGGGGGAAGAAAGCAGGGAATCCCTAAAGCGTGTTTATCCTCCGCCGGTGCAGACTTCCAGGCATCGCGTGCGGCGGGGCCGGACCTCTGGAGCCGGACCTCTGGAGCCGGGCCGCGCCTGTGCCACGGCTCTCATAGCAAGAGGCACAGGCTGACATTTAGGCGCAGGGCTTAAAGCCGGCGTCATGGGACAGTTAATGGATTTCAGCCATCTATTCACCTGTCATTCCTATTAAATCCAGAGCTTCTCTATCCGTGGCCAAACGAGATCGCTTATTGACACAACAAGCCTTCATCTGGTTAAGCTCAGGCCTGTAGTCTTGAGTTTTGTCAGAGGATCTGCTCCTAGCTTCCCTTCTGGAAACACCGGTTCGCTCTCATCTCATGTAAATGCCAGATGGAAATGTTTTGTCTTTAGGGGAATCAACAATGTGCTGGTAATTTTGAGCAAAAGGTGGCTCCTCGGCTCCATAACCAGCTGGTTTCGATGACGGATCCAGAAGCGCAGTGTGGGTGGCCAGTCCGCAGCAGATCACAGCAATGACAGCAGAAACCACTATGAAGTCTCCTTTGTGTGTGAGAGTATGTTGAGGTTTTGATGTTTGGGAGTTGGAGCTGTGTCTATTTATGGCCGAAATGACAAAAACACGATGCTGCCGCGAAGGGGCTGAGTCTTCATCTCTGAAGTATTTTTAGGGGCAACGTTATTTTTACTTGTACATTCTGTAGAGGAGTGGGGAAACACAAAAGATTTCACAACACAAAACATGTGGGCTGGTATTTCTCTCCACAAACCACCGGTGTTTAGCTGTCACTTATTATGCCTGGTTTCACGCGGCAGGTTTTTAAAACTGTCCGCTGATTTTCACAACCAGTGAGACTCTTATACATGACGATACAAAAAAAAAATCATACATAACCGGTTTGGTCTTACCAGACACGGACAGATTTCACTCAAACATTCAGATGAGAGACAGGAAATATCTCCTGTCTTCAGATGAGAGACAGGAGATATTTCCTGTCTCTCATCTGAATGAGAGACAGGAAATTTCCTCAGATGAGGATATTTCCTCATCTGAGGAAATATCGCAAAACATCTCGAGTCCTGGTGTGAGTTCAGAAGTAAACAAACATGGCCGACTAGGAAGAAGCAATGGCGACAGTTTGCGACTTCACTGGACTTTCTGGCAGTTGTTTTGTCAAGTCAAGTTTATTTGTGTAGCACATTTCAGCAACAAGGCAGTTCAAAGTGCTTTATGTCATAAAAACACTGTACAGCACCCAGTTTAGAGACAATAAAAAAACATTGCATTGTGTTAAATCCTCAAAATGATCAAGCAGATACATATCATATATTGATAAGTGTTCCAATTATTATGAATCAAAGGAAACTCTAAACAGGTAGTTTTTAGCCTTGGTTTGAAGAAAATCAGTGTTTCAATTGTTTTGTAGTTTTCTGGAACTTTCTTCTGGGTTGGTGAAACTTGTTGAATATCCCTGATTTAAGACCAGGGTAGGCCAGATCTTTCTTTACCCACCGCACACTGTAGGAATATCTCCTAATATTATCTTAACATTTGCCATGATACTTAGGGCGTCCTTAAGATTTTCAGAAGCTGAAAATTTGGTAAAAAATCAACATAATTATATTTCCATGCTTAAGGCGAATACAGTTGGTAGAAATGGATTTTATGAGGGATATTAGGCAAAGGAGGTTGCAGACAGAGGCACACCACACTTATCAGATTCAGATTTTGAAAACTGTGTTTTTTCTTCCAATTCACAATTATGTATTTTGTTTGTTCATATAAAATTCCAATAAAGTGCGTTGAAGTTGTACTGTGACAAAATCTGCAAAGAGGCTATTAGTACATCTGTATAAGTTAAAGATCTTGAACATCAAACGGCGTCATCGCTTTTTTTTGTTATTTTTCTCTAATACACCACACAGTAGACTGTTGAGGCAACATACTTCTTCTCTCCCACATCTGGAAAAAGTCAGGATAGACCTGATTAGATGGTTCACCAGCAGTCCTTTGCTTCAGATTGTAAATCTCTACAAACATGGCAGATTTTTTCTTTTTGGTGTGTGTGAGTTGAGCTTTGGTTGACGACATATTTCTTCCGTCATGCCTTGAAAACATTACGGAGGAGAATTGAGGTTGCTTTGGAAGGTTGACTATACGAATGGCAAAAATGTCTACGCTTTCGATACATCCCTTCACACACACACACACACACACACACACACACACACACACACACACACACACACACACACACACACACACACACAAAACTGGACAGTCTGCAGAAACAGCACCATACCACCCTGGCTGCTGAGCTTCTCGGTGAAAGGGAGCAACGATAAGGAAGATCCAGTGATAGCATCTCCAGACAGATTTACAACCCACATGTAGGCGCTTGGAAGCGCAACGTCCAAGGCCTGTTTAGCTTATTCCCTTGACGGATGTCTTAAACAGTTTGCGCTAAAACTACAACTGACTCAAAATACAATTAAAGAGAAAGAGCAGACGTAAGTCGGCAAAATGTGTACAATGCATAAGCGCAAAAATGCGTCCACGTGACGAGGGAACCTGACACTGGGTGCAGCTTGTGATACACACCACCTGTGAAAACAACAGCACAAAGACTTCCTCTGTTTATGGACTTGGCCCTTTAATTAGCCTTTAATTGGGGCGCAGCTCTTACAGTTAAGACAGTGGGAGACAAGCAGCCAGCTGTGCGGTCAGAGGAAACAGCGAGTCCTGTGAACTCAGGCACACGTTAAGCTACGGGATCGCTAACGCTTACGGACCTTAAGGTCGGTTCCAAACCTCACCTCTAAGGTCCCCCTCATCCCCCAAAACGCTTGGAGATTTACAAACCGCATCCGAGGAGTTACGCAATGATCAAACATGTGGCCAGCAGTGAAAACAAAACCGTGGCACGCAATCGGAAAATAGGTCATTTTGCACACTCGCTTCTCCGTCTATATTTTCCCAACTCCCAAAGGAGCGGTTGTGCAGGAAAACTGGTCGGACGGTATTAGCTCACCAACATACCACCGCTTTTTTTTCTGACATTAGTCTTTTAAACAGTCTTTTTTTTTAATAGTGGAGCAGGGGCACACAAGATCTTCTACTTTTAGAGCCACTGGTGACGGGAGGAGAAATCCACCAGGAAGTGTGACTGGATGTTAACTGGCAAGAGAAAATGATAATGTGGGGATGATCCAATGGAAAAAAAGATGTGTGTGTTGTGAGATGGCAGAATAGTCATACAGATTTCATGACACTCTCCAGAACATCTTATTCTGTCTCTAGCTCAGCTAGAGACAGATTTCCTATTTGATGTGAACCAACCCTAAGGATGACCACATTTCCAAAAACGGCATGTTTCTACGCCGCATCTCACGTCATTCAGATGCTGGAGCCGTAAAAACATCACGAGTGTGAGAGACTTGGCACAAAGATGTGTTTTGTTTTTGCACTGAAAATGCGTAATTTGATTATGCTAATCCTGGGAACCCAGTGTTGTGATGTTATGAAGATTTTATAGGCCTTGCATCTTGAATTTGGTAAGAACTACACTGATGAAATCCCCGTTTTATTGCAACCAGAAGAAAATAGTGTGAATGTGAGAGTGGATCACATCTAGGTATGATGGGGAAAAATCCCAAAAAACCCCAGCACCATTAAAGTGGGATGTAAAGTACTGATTCTTCTTTTGTGGTACATCTCTATCAGCTTTGCATGCTAGCTTTTAGATTATTCTTTGTGCAATATATATTGCTTTTTTCTGTTTGAAGCAAAATATGTCTTTTCTGCCATTGAAATCCATCTTTTCTGCACCACCCAAAAGGCAAACTAACATGTTAAAGCATCACTTCTGCTCTTCAGATCCTCTGAATCACATCTAAGTTTTAAAAACAAAAAGGAAAAAAAAAAATAGCTCATTTACTATTAGAACCAGGGATGTGCACATGTGGACGCCCCTGCCTGCATGCTCAAAACAAACCACGCTCCTGGCCTTGATCTCACGCTCAGCAGCTCCGACGGGCAGTAGATGTGACAAGCAGGGCGCGGACGGGAGCGGGCGGGGGCCGAGAGCGAGATGATAAAGCATTGTGACAGAGCGATTTAGCAGAAGAGGATGAACTGTAAATATTGACCCTAGATACGAGGGGGAAATGGGCATGGCCCACCAGCAGGGAGTCGGTACAAATCGGCTGGATGCACACAAACACAGCATGGCTCTTCAGGGTGCATTCACACCAGTCCCTGTTTAGTCCGCTTTAACTGAGCGCTAGTTTGTTTTACTAGAAAGTCAAACAAACTAGGACCAGCAACTAGGACCATGCAAGTGGACCAGCAGAGACCCCTCCAAAGGGAGGAAGTGGACTGTAGAGCGGAGAATTCTGGATGTATACAACCAAAACAAACTCTAGATGGAGAAACGCCTCGTGGATTTTTAACAGCGACACTAAAATCTGACTGTAATCTATTTTTGTTCACGTTTTGTGAAGAATAAAGTTGTGCCCACTCCTTCTTCTGAGGTATTTTTTTGTCGTTTCCTTCAGTAGTTTTTTGATGCAGCGCCACCACAGGCGAGAGGAGGGAAACATATTTATCGATTAGTTTGACACAGTGCAGTGTGAAAGTGAACCACACCAGCTGAAAATGTGACAAATGTTGCAATTTTGGTATCAGGTGTGAAAGCACTCCTTGAGGCATTGGATCTTATTTAAAGAAGTAAAAAAAATCTCCATGCATCCATAAATCTGTATGGCTTAATGTAAAGCTCTGTTTAAGGTCAACTTTCAGGTAAGTGCTGCATAAATCACTGGATCATCTCCTGTTGACATGGCGGAGGCACCGCCAGCAACACGCGCTCGCCCTTGACCCCCTTGGCGTAAACTGTTTATGAAAAAGCAGCGGTCGACCCCGAGGGAACCAATCGGGTGACCTCTTGACCTTTTGAACCCCAACAACTAATCCCCACACACGCCGCGCCGCTCGCTGACCCCTGAACTTCTGGAATGCGCCCCTCCAGCAGCGGTACGGTGCCGGTTCCCAAGCTCCACGAAGCGCTCCGGCTTCGGGAAGGAGTCACGCCGCCCGACGCTGTAACTCAGCTGTTGCGCAGACCGACTCGCCTTATGTAACAATGCTATAAAACAGCACTTCTTTTTTTTCCCCCAGAGGTTTCTGTTTTACTGCAGCTTGGTTGTTGCTTGTGTTGCATTTTATAGCCGCTTTAATTCCTGCTCTAATTTTAACACGTTGGCCTTTGATGTAAACAACGCTATAAATTTATGAACATCTCTATATTACTTAGTAGGGATGGCGAGTATATTTAGGGATGGAGCTACTTTATTTAAGGCTGGCCAGGACTTAAGCAGACTTAAGCTACTTTCCAGCTATATTAGAGCCATTTCCTAATACAGATCAGTGTGATTCGGCTACACTTCACCTCCTGCTCACCTGCTTAAACTTGCAGCATTCTGTGACGCCAAAGTTTCAGAGTTTGTCACTAATTGCTCAAACATTTTACATCTTTCCAAATGCATAGCACAGAGACAAAATGCTGTTTAGGTAAGTAGATTTTTGTTACTTTGTGCTTACTTTTGCAGGACCTCATTCCTGCTGCAGACACATTGCCATTACAGCCAAAGGTTGAAGATTATCTCTGACGAGTGACTCGATTGCCGTCTCTTTACGTCACTGCCAAGGCTTGCGTGGATATGGGTGAGGTGTTACTTTAAATCAAACTGAAGCAACAAACAAAGGATCACACATATGCAAAAGAATAGAATTGAGTTTTGCTGTTTTATTGAGAAAATTCTTCATTATTCTTGAACTTTTTGATTTTTTTTTCATATCTTCAAACAATTTTAAATTGAGATTTTATGACTTACCAGCACAAAGTAGCACATAAATTTAACATGGGAGGAAAATGGCGGATGATTTTTAAGCATTTTTACAAGTAATAATCTGAAAAGCGTGGGACACATATTCATTTAGGCCCCTTTACTCTGATACCCTAAATGGAATCTCATTATTTGCAATGTTGTGCTTGCAAAACATTGCAAGCACAATGTTTTGGGAGATCCTGCTGCTTTACAATCAAACATAGCAAAAATAATGACATTTTTGTTTCTGTCTGCGGCTCTTGTTTCTCATACTGCATATAGCTCTCTAACCCCCAGAGTCATGAGCTAAAAAGTTATTTTTTTAAGCACAGAATGCTTCTAACCTTGTATGGGATGTTAACAGAAGTGAACCAATGGAAACAATGAACGTTGTCTAGCTAGTCAACTGGAAATACATTTGCACTTACCCACATTAGATGCAAAAAACTAGCTAGCTAGCAAGAGCATATTAGCAGAGGGCTAGCGGCAGCTGCGTGCAACTTAAACTTTAGCCTGACAAAAAAGTACCTCAAGAAAAAAATAATACATATACAAGATTAAATGGTCCTCAAGATCTGTGTGTGGACATCCTTTATGTCGGGATGCTTTCATCCTGAATAACAGAAAAATTAGCTTTTCTGTCTTTCATCATTTTCCTCCTGGCTAAACACAGCGAATCTCATGTCTTTTATTTTTCAGTTTTATAAGTCATAGTGTAACCAGCAGCAGGATGTTTTAACACAGCCAGGCTTTGTTCCTACTGTTCCACTCTCCTTACTGTGGGACCTGAACAGCCAGTGCTGGACAGAGACTTTATCTCACACCCAAAAGTGTGAGGGCTGCGAACCTGATTCAAAACAAAGATGATAATTGTCATGACAGAGACTCATTCAGTCTTCATCTCCATCTGTGTGTGTGTGTGTGTGTGTGTCTCAGAGCAGGTCCTGGTGCCCTGCCCCTCTCCCCTCCCTCTTGCCCCGCTGCCGTCCCTGTAGAGCGGCTCATGCATGGATACAATGTGCTCCTCTGTGCTCTTTGAAGGCCGGCATTACCGTTCACACGCAATCCCCACCAAACACTGATACGCTTCTGTTTCAGTCTGCTTCTTCAAGCTGCTGTTTATTTCCCCTCCCCAAATAAACTTTTAGTTTTATTTCGCCCTGCTTATCACAGCGCGCTGGAATGGCATATTTGTTAAAATGAACACACTTTTTCTTTTTTTTTTTTTAAATAAATCTATGGCGTTCCATAAAAATGTCAAATGAACTAATGACGAACGAATGAAGGCCCTGAGCCTACGGACACAAGAAATTCACCTGAACTACAATAACTACTGAAAACAAATATGAGTTAAGTCAGAGCAAGTGTTTAGAAGGACTAATCTGCTGAATGACCAAACATTTCTTTTTTATTTTACTTTAGGTCATTTGAACACAATGAAAATCAAAGTATGGGATATTTAATTTTTCGAGTAGATGCTTACATCAAGCTGTTTTCATTTATTTAATTATGCTCACCATTAAAGTCTTAACGTGTCCAAAATGATTTCAGATATAAAATGTCAGCAGAATGAGAACTCTCTCTTCCTTTTTTCTTTCTTTGTTTCTTCCTTTCTTTAAGTCTTTTTTAATTTATTTTGTTCTTTAGGAGCATACATGTATGGCGTGGAATTGTTTTTTGTAATGTGCAATTAGCTACAAATATATATTTTTAAAAAACAAATTTAAAAAAACGGAAAATATGAAAAATAAAATTGTCAAATTATTGACTTGGTAGCCTTGGATGTTCAGTGAGTTATTAGTTGTTAGAATATATTTCCACTTTATGTGAAAAATATTTTGGACGAAATTGTTCCACTGTGAGAATAAACTAAATCAAACAAGAACAAAATAAGAATAGAAAACAAGATTTATATAT
>CAEGAF010061972.1:0-99440 GCA_903067075.1 Micropoecilia bifurca
ATAAAATCAAAGCAAAGTATATATTTATGCTTTTATTTCTACTTTTATTTTTATATTGATTCTTTCATTTATATATTTATTCTTTTATTTTTATATTGATTTTTTCATTTATTATTATGTTGGATATATATTTATTCTTTTATTTATAAATTTCTACTTTTATTTTTACATTGATTCTTTCATTTATATATTTATTCTTTTATTTTTATATTGATTCTTTTATATATTTATTCTTTTATTTATTATTATGTCAGTTTTGGTCCTCCATAAAAACACCTTTTCCGTTGTAAGAATAGAAATGTTTCAAACTTTTGAAAAGAAGACTTTACTCTGAAATACACAAGATGTAGTTTGTATTGACTGCAAGATGCTGCATTCAGTTATAAGACAAATTTGAAATTTCATTAAAAATATGAAGACAAATGACTAACATACATGTCCATCTATAAAAAACAGTGAAACTCATTACGCAGCTTTATTTAAAAACTATCCTTGCAATTTTGATTATGAAGACTTGCAGATAATAAAATCCCAACATTCAGAGTCTAAGAGAAGTGGAATATTACAAAATATCAATACACATATGATATTATAGACGTACATTTCAGGATTCTGAAAAATGTGTTTAATTCTAGGCTTTGTTCTCCAGTTGTGGAGGATGTCACTCACTGTCAGGTTTGCAGTCACAGGCAGGTATTCTGAGTTAATTAGCTGCCTACATTGTGACACCATGAGTTTCTGATATTTCACTTTTTCACAATGTTCTAATTTTCTGACAGGCTGAATTTGGGATTTTCATTAACTGTAAGCCATAATCCTCAGAATGACTTGAAACTTTTCTCTATGTGTGATGAAGTCACTTAGAATGAGTTTCACTTCCTGAAATCGGAGAAAAAATAGCAAATTATGCTTTTTTAGGATCTAATGACTTGAACAAAATCTCAAAGAAACACTGGAATATGATTATTTAAAACGATTGATGAGGAAAAACTAAAAAGGTCATTTATGTAGACAAGGACAGAATCAGATTTGAAATACACTAATAAACACATTTTCCTTCAGTCTAAGACCAACGTTTGTCTGACGCATTGACACAAACTCAGATTCTTTATCCTAAAATATTATTTTTTTAAGCAAGCAGGATGTTTATCAACCATAAACTCCACATTTTCCTGAGTTTTTGCTCCAGCTGCAGACATGTAAAGATACGTCTCTAGGTGCAAGAAATTACTTTTCATAACAATGTAAAAGCCTCTTTGATCATAAATTTCTTCATGATGTTATGCATTAGATGAGTACATTTAGTCAGCTAAAATGTTAGGCTTAGTCGACTAAAACTAAATATTCTCTCATTAATTAATAGAATTTGAATCATTTTCCTGAAGACGCATCTCATCTCATTTCTTGGTCAATTACTGCGAAAGTGGATCTGTTGACCTAAAATATCAAAAATGAAGAAAAAATGACTCAATCATAACAATAAACTTCTCCTTAGAGACAAAGAAAAGTAACCAAACATCATTGTTGTTCCAATAACAGAATCAGAGGCGAACTTTATGAAATTCATATCCCTCCTTCCCCAGATTTCATATGGGCTCAGCTCTGCTTCTCCAGCCTCCTCCACTGTTGGGATATTTCTGGGAGGTCTGACCAAAGTTCTCCCCCTGCAAACCATCCTGGCTGCCATGCAGCATACATGTTTGACTGGAGATTATTATTACAGGGGAACAGAAACAGAAATAGCTCCCGGAGAAGCAGTCCAGTGATCCAACACACCAATCCAGCAGAGATTATAACGTCAAATAGCTCTATAAGACACAAACATGGAAAGATAAAGTTTTAAAAACAAAGTTTCAGATGAGAGACTTTTACCGTCACCCCTGGCAGAAACAGATGTAATAAAACATTCATTATTATGAGCAGAAAGCAAAACGTGTGAAATGGTAAAAAAAGTGACATAGTGACTTGGATACGTAACTTTAATCTCATTATTGGATTAGAAATTGTAACGTGTGATTTTACTCATTACAGAAAAAAAATGATCAGATTAGACTAAAATGTCAGTGACATCACCATACACACCTATACACCAAGAGAGGGCATCTTATTCAGTATTTCCTCAAGTAGTAAGATTGTTATCAAAGTTTAGGAAGTACTTATAGTGGTGTCAATTTTTCCCGACAAACACCTGAAAAGCCATCAGGGTTGAGTATAATTTTGGGAACTAATGTGTTATTCATGTGATGAGCTTCCCGTGGCTCCTGCTGATATTTGGGTAAATTCTGAGATGTAACTTTGCAAACCAAACCGACTGCATGTCTAAATCTGAATTCTGGGCATAGTTGATTCGGCTCATTTTTCCCTCTTTCTCAGGATGCAGCGTTTGGGTTCTAGCTCTGTTTCAGTTCTTTGATAGGAAAAGTTTGGCAAACTTTTAAAAAGTTGAATTCAAGGGTCTAACAGCAGGTTTTAGCTTTAATGAAACCACTTCCAGGTCTAACGTCTACATAAAAAAGGGAAGAGCACAACATGAATATCAGTTGAAGTTCTGAGCAGCAGGTGCTACACAAAAACCAGCATTAATAAGAAAGTGAAAAAATACATATAAAGGGGTAGTTTGAGTGATAAGAATACCTATTAGTTAGACAGCTCTGTACATGCAGGCTCACTTTGAAACTGCCTGGTTGTACACAAACAGAATCAGAGCTCGGCGCCTAAACCAGGACTCACAGCTGACTCCATGGCTCTGGTGTGACAGACAGGGAAGCTCAATCACTCCCCACGGAGAAAACACACGACAGCACTGAGGTTTTATTCAGGATGTCTTACTGCGAGTCAGAAAAGGGGAAAAACCAACAGGCTTCCGAGTTCACCTCTTTTGCTCCTTCTAATTTATGGCTTTTTGAGTAACTTTGGTATTTAACACTGTCAAGTATCTACACCACACACACCATCTGTCATTGCTTAATATTTTGCACATGCTAAACTTGCGTTTTGGCACATTGTTGGTTATTCAAACCCAATTTATAACCTCCTTCTTCAGCAGTTGTGAACTCCAGATCATCAAATCATTGTTTTTTAAAGCAAAACGTCTGTTTCTTTAAAGCGCGCCACATGATTGATGACCAGACAACTTCAGGTCAGCAGGTCTGCGCCAGTTCCTGATGATATAACAATGCAGTTTCACTGAAAAGTCAAGGAAGACCCAATAAAATACTAACATTTTATAACTAACTTCATCAGTCAAACCCAGTACATAGACAAGAAGAGTGAGGCCAGGCCCAAGCTGCTAGAAATTGCAAAGTGAAAAAGTAGCAGGATCTAAAACTGGAGCCTAAATGACTCACCCATCTAAAGATGAAACCTTTTGCTTTTTATAACAGAAAAGGTTTCGCTGGGAAATACGCAGCAGAAGCAAGCAGGGGGGCAGAGAAGACGAGACAAGCACCACTCCTCTCAGAAGGACGACATTTTTATCAGAGTCCTTTCTGTCACGTCTGTGTAGATTAACAGCAGGCTCCCCGTGTCGATGTGTGTCAAAGTCATTAATGCGTTTTACACTTGATCTGCTGGCCGCTCACGTGGTTCGTCAATGAGTTAATGCACAAGAGTACATAGAGGGGCTGTGTGTGTGTGTGTGTGTGTGTGTGCAATGAAATATTCATGGATAAGTACTCAGAACTCTGAAGAGGGTAGAGCACAAACAGCACCTCGGCAGACTAGAAAAAAAAAAGCCCCCGAGGAATAACAGTGATGGAGAATAACAAAGATAGAGAGAATAAAAGAGGAGCAAAGAAAATAATACACACAATTTTATTTATTTTGATGCGATATCTATGATGGCCTGTCATGCTATATTTATATAAAATGACAAAAGTAGATCAATCTAAATTTTCCTTTATTGTTCAGTACGTGTTCAAACAAACCGTCTATCTGTAATGTAGTAGCAAAATATCCAAAGTACAACATATGAGCTGCTTTTTATTTGGCTGTTTCATGTCTTCTAAACCTCCATCACAAAAGATTAGGAGGATCTCTAACATCTCACAGACCAAGCAGTAATATGGAAAAGCCTTGATTTAGATAAAAGACAACAAACAAGAGCAGTGAACTACCCTGAGCATAAAAACTTCACTGACGCCTTCAGGTTCAACTTTTTAATATATATATTCAACATATAAAAATAAAACATAAAAAGTATTTCACCAATCTAAGACAAAGAAAAAATAGAGGAAGTAACCAGAGAGAACTCACACATGCAGAGGAAGAACCTGGAAACTGGGATTCAAACCCAAACTCTGCAGGACAACAGCAAAACCAACTGCTCCACCGTGCAACCCAGAAGTAATACATTGAAAATAAAATGGAAACAAAAGTACCAATAAATTGCATCATAAAATAAATAGGAATCATTTTGACTTGTTTTTTTGACCAATAAAAATCTTCATACTTCAGTGAACTGAGGCACTAAAATCTGACTGACATGTAAATAAAATAGATTTAAATTTAAAGTTCCACAGATTTATTCTCCTGCTCTGTTTTGACACAAGTTTTGCACATTATATATTTGATCCATACCAAATATATGACAACACCTTCAGCACAAATGAACTGACTGCGACTTCTTTCCTTGCTAAAATCGGTCACTGCTGCAGCTCTTCACGTTTTGCCAACATCAAATCACGACTGCATGACGCACGTGAGTTCAGCCTTCAAAAAGAGTCCAGGCACACTTACACACACGTACAATGTAAAATAAAGGTAAGCTTATGAAAGATGAAATGCCAACATGCTGTTTTAATTAAAAAGAAGAATGATCAAATAAAACAAAAATTGAACGTGCCAAATTTTGCATTAAAGCTGCCAGTCGTGCCTTTTATTACTACAAAGCCTTACTTTGATGCTTTTTCAATGAGATCAATAGAATGGCTAAATTGTGTCTTCCTTGGTCTGACAGCAGTTTATTAACCTAATTTTAGGGATTTAATGAAGGAAACAGGTTACATTCCAGGTTCTACAAACCCCACAAATCACAGCAGCATGTGTAGCTTTTCTTTCATTCATTTTCTCATCAATCCGTTCTGGGTCATATGGGGCTGGTACCCATGTCAAGCAATCAATAGGCAAGAGCTGCAGCGGACCCTGGGCAGATTGTCAATCCATCACAGGGTCACACAGAAACACACACTGGACACGCAAAAATGCATGCATTGAATCACATGTAAGGGCAATTTTAGAGCAGCCAATTAAGCAAACACTTTTATTTGAATGCTGAGGAAAAGCCTGAATCCCTGAATGCACTCAGAGAACCTTCAAACAGAAAGATCTCCACCTGGATTCGTTCTCAGGATCTTTATTACTGAGAGGCAACAGAGTAAACATCTGTTGCTCCATGAAGCTGCAGCATGTGTTATGTGTAATTTAAAGAAATTAACTTTGCCTCATTTGTGTGTTGAGCAGGCAAATTCAAGAATGTTTTAGTGGGACCTATTTTTTTTTATTTTTATTTAGACTAATATGTTTGCACATACCTTCAAAATGGCAAAGTTAAATTAAACCCACATGCTCCTCACTCAGCAGGTAAAGCATAGAAAAGCACAGACAGTATGCAAATTGAGCACATCACCTGGGACACAGCAGTTAGATCTGTTTCTGGTTTTCTTAGCAGCTGAGATTTTTTGCATGCACAAAGCAAAATCCTGTGTGTATCTGCCTGATGGCCTGAGAGCAAATGTAGATGAAAAAACATTTCAAGTATTCATACCATTTAAACTTTTTCACATTTGGTATTTTACAAATCCCAAACCTTAATGTTGTTGGTCTTTTATGTGCCAGACTACTAAGTAGTACATATCTGAGAATAAACCGTTTTCTGAAAAGTGAGGCATGTCAGTACCTTTTTTACTCAGACACCTGAAAGAAACTCCATGTAACCAATTGCTTCACAGCTCACCTACTTAGTAAATAGCATTTGACAAAAATATAAAATTAACATCCATGAATACTGACAGAAGAGCAACGGGGCAAAATTCAGAGCAGCACCCAAAGAGTTTAACTGTGGAGGAGATGCAGACATAAGAATCTGTTGACACAACAACTCCACAAATCTGACTTTTGAGTGAGACAAAAGGAAATGAAAAATAAAGCACTAGCAAGTCACATTTACAGTTTGCCACAAGCCACAATAGGGCCAACATTCATAACAATATACCTATTAGAAAATACACAAGCTCATCAGCAGGGTGGTGGAATGAATCATTCAATTTCAATATTGGATCCAAACAGGGATAAAACATTATAATTACTAAAAAAAAAACATTTGCTCTACGTTATTATTTTTGGCATATTTTGCTTTACAAGTCTTCTCTTGTTTTAATGTCTGACATCTGATGCATGTTTTCCCTCAGTTTGAAAGGTTGAATTCATTTCTTTAAATGTTTTGGAAGTAGAGAAAAGAAAGTCTTTAGCAATACAAAACCATTTGAGAAAACCCCCCAAATTAAAAAGGGATTGATTTATTAATAACTATTTATTGAAAATAATGTTTAAAAATCATGCATATGATGTTACTACAGCTTGGTGAACTAAAATGTGAACAAATTGGTTTGTGAAAATATTCTGGTATTTTATTGTGAAAATATTCATGACATTCAAAACATTTTTCCTCTTTTCATTTTTACTAAACCAATTTTTTCACACTTTCTTTTATTGACTTTACATGTAGATTTCTTTATTTACTTATTTTATGACTTTTTTAATAATATCCTAACCTTGAACACATGTTTTTTCTGTTTCTATTTTCTATTTCAGGGTCAGGAAATGCTGACCTTGAAGGTAATTCACTTTTCTTCAAGTGAATTATTTACAAACACGACGAAGAAGCTTTCAATATTTCAGATTTCAGTAATGAAAATGTGTCCATTGTGCACAAGTCCTGACATCTCTCTACACACACAATCGCTAAGGAAAAACCTGGTGGTGGCAGCATCAGGATGTGGGAATGGTTTTCTATGGCAGGAATGAGGATGAGAATTGAAAATCTATGGAAAATATTGAATATTGTTGTTCACAGATAACATCCAACTGACTAAACTTAAATTATTTTGCAAAAACACAAAGGTGTGAAGATGTACAAAGCTCCGGACAAACTCCAAGAGTTAAAGATGTCATTACAGTGAAAGGTGTTTCACAAAATATTGACACATGAAGACTGAATTCCAATTAAGAAATATACGTTTGGCATATTTTGCTCTAAAAATAGTGAAAACTGTGTTTAATTTCATAACATTCCTCTTCCATTGATCTATAACATAAAACACATGGATGTTTGTGACTCTAATGTGACAACATGTGATAGAAGTAGTTTTAAGTCTCAGCTAACAGGTGAAACTTCAGACAGACTTTCCAGCATTCTTTCTGCCACACCTGTCCATCTTGCTCTGGATTTTGTTTTGCCTGCCTGTATCTTCCACCTTTAGTCTATCCCCTTGTCTCTTCAGCTACCAGCTCCTCCACATCTCTTGATAAGTGGCGTGTCCGCCTGTTAGCGCACAGCCCAAGATGGGTGTCAGCTGCAATCTGGGCTGCTGCTCTGCAGAGGAACGCTGCTGCTCAAAACTGCAGAAACAATTACAAACAATAGGTCCCAAGGTCGACAGAGCTGTCAGGCCGAACTCCTTAACTTCCACTCCCCGCAGCACAGATGATAAGGAAAACACAGGCACAGGTGTTAATCGAGGGCACTATGCAGCGCAGAAACTTACTGACTCACTCCTGCATGCAGCTCATTTCCATCTCTATTATTCATGCTACTGCTCCTTGATTTGCTCATTGAATTGTTTCTCTTTGGCACTAGCAGGGTGTTCCAATGCTGCAAGGGCCTGTTCCTCATAAACATTTTATAGATGCTGTAATAAAAATCCGTGCAACATACCCCAATCTGTGCCTATAACAAGAGATGGCTTTTGGTTCATGGAGAGAACATTCAAAAGTGACACAACTGTGCTTTAGCTGTCACTCAGGAAACGGTGGGACAAGTTCCTGAAAGAGGCGAGAAAAGAGCATACGATTCTGGAGATCCAAGCAGTCTGCAGGGAAAGAGTGGTATGTACATGCTTCCCTTTATTTATACATTACATCTAAACAAAAGAGTGAATGGGGAGGCCACTTCAGCCTGACAAAGGTCACATTTCCTAATGCAGGAAAACTGTTTCCTGCACAACTTAGCTGTAGGATTTAGTTCAGCAAGGCATAGGGCAAGGTGACCTTTAGACCTCCACAGATCCCCAGGGGTCCCAACGCAGCATAAAGCGCGCCCACACACACACACACCCACACCCACACACACAGAACCATAACTCTCTCAACAAGGTCATGGATGTCATGGCATGCCAGTCAGTTAACTTCCACTCATCAGTGTCATGAATTTCATATTTATTTTTGGGCTGTTGAACGGTTGAGTTCATTTAAATTAGGCAATTATTTTTTTATGCTGCATAGTCCATAAAATTTTCCTTTGGCTTGAGGTCATGGCCTCAACAATCATCGATTTTTGGAGAGATAATCTTTAACAGAATAGCCATCAAATTTCAAGTTAAAAACACATATATAATTAATGACCTGTACTTGTGTAGTGCTTTATCTGGTCCAGATTACCCAAAAGTTCTCAACACTACCTTCAGTCATTCACATGCTGATGATAATGATGCGCTACTAGAGGTGCCAATATTTAAGTGTCTAGGATTCCATTCTGATTTTTAGTGCCACAATTTGATTAAGAAACCAGTGTTTTTATTTAAACTGTTTAGAGATTTATTTGAATTGATTCAGAATTTCCAGAAATAAGACTTGCGATGTAAGATTTTTTTTTTCTGCACCGTTAAAGGCTACTACATTGTAGCCACAGCTGCCCAGGTTCAGGCTGATAAAGGCTGCCAGCCTCTCACTCCACCAGCGGGCAGCAATAGCTGCTCCTAATCACAGACAGCTACAGTACAGACAGGTCCATAAAAGCAGCTATTGAGAAACCAAACTGTAGTGGTGACTGGGGTCACTAAAGAGTCTGCATGCTAAGGAGGGTTAATAGCTTTTTTTCTGTAAAAAGATAGTGTGTAAGTCTAAATCAATGCCTTACTGACATTTTGATAACAATCCAGTTCCTGTGGTGCTTTGTCTTTAAAGGAGAGAAGTAATTTAAACAGCATTGTTAAGGTTCCTCTAAAATTATTAGAGCTTATTTGGAAGACTGGAGCTCTCTAATTAGCCATTTAGATCGAAAACAGCTCCGGCTGTGCTGAGCTTTGAAACACATTCATGTGTGTTAGATGCATCGCACAACAACATTATTGCCCTATGCTAAGGCAAATGGAGAACGGAACTCTACTCTGTGCAGGGGTAAGTGGAGATTAGTGAAGCTTGCTTTGGGCTTTGGTCAAAAATAACATTAGTTGAGTCTTGATGGCTGTGATGTACTGGCAAAATGTCCAGGGTGACCCATCTCGCCCAAAACGTTGGCTGGAGATGGGCACTAGCACCTGTCTGATGGTAGAATCATGCTGAGGATAAGGGTTGTTGTTAGTAGCTGAAATAATAATGGTGGAGAACTACTTGGCAGTAGTTTGGACACCGTTGAGACTAGGGCTGTATAATAAAATCGATATTGCGATATATGTCGACATTTTCTTTCCTAGAAAGTATCGATAGTCATCTGCAAGTATCGTAACGTCCAACTGTCACCTTGTTCACTCACTGCTTGCTTTGCACCAGGTCATCAGGCTCAGAGTGATTCCTTCAGATGTTCAGGTTTAAAAGGTATCAAACTATTCACAGCAGGTACTTGGTTCACTTTATTTACTTTACTAATGCATGTCAGCTACAGTTTGTACTGCTTCAATAAAAGAAACATGTTTTCTCTCCACTTCTTTGATTCATTTTGTCCAGCTGTCGATTTTAAGTCTGTGTCCAACCAGAGCAGGTATTGTGTAGTTGGTGCTTTTAATCAGTTTTCAGTTAAATTAATTCAATCCAACTTTATAACAGTCACAAAATGTCACCAAAATCACTCTGTCCCTCTAAAATCTTTCAGAAAACCGCAAAAGTGTATTGAATTGTATCGCTTGCTGAATATCGCAATATATATCGTATTGTGGGCAGAATATTGTGTATTGTATCGTATTGTGAGATTATTGTATCACTACAGCCCTAGTTGAAACTATGGAAGAGAGAAGGATGAGCAGCACAATGCTGGCCATTATGGATATTGGTAACCATTCCCACCATAACATCCTGGTGAAGCAGAGAAGCCACTACAATGAGAGACTCATCTCACTGCAGTGGAGGACTGGGAGGTTCTGGAGATCTTTAGTCCCTTAGTCTGACATTAGACTCTACAACACCTTAATGATGAGGGGCTCATAGACTTGAGGGTCATGTGATGTTAAGTAGTAGTGCAACAACGTTTTTGGTCTAATATACCTCATTTGTTTAGATTGTTGCACTTATTATTGTGTTTTTTGGACTCTTGGGCTACTGGTTACCCACATTTCAGTCATGGGATGAATAACTTATTCATCTAATGAAATTTGAGCACATCGTTGAACGAATTGACTGAACATTGATCCCCACAATTAAATTGAAATGTATAAATCAGGCCAACATTAAGCTTCTGGCAAGGCCCCAACCTCAACTACAGTTAATAATTATAATTATTAACAATAGTTAATAATTATAACTACAGTTATAACTACAACCATCTCCATGGATGAAACTATGGTAATGAAAATTAACTAACTCTGGCAAAAAATAAAACGTGGTCAAATTTACAGCTAAACTTGCATCAAAAGTTTATTGATGTTTTTTCTGCCAATGACCAAAACACATTTAAAATATTGTAGAAGGTACACACACCTATTAAATCATGCATGTCTAATGTATATCCTGTCAGGATTTAAGAAAATTACAATCAGTCCACCATGAAAAACCCTAAATTGAGCCCTATGGTTACGTTACACATCCTGATAATGGTTGAACGTAATATTCCAAATGACATTGGTAACTTCACAAATAAAGGAATAAAAAAGGAAAATGCTTTATATTTATTTCCTTTATTCATACAGACCCCTTTTTAGTAACTGTGGCCAACAAAACATTTCCATTTTGACAAATGTTAAAAAAATAAAACAAAGCCATTAACCACTCCCCATATAAAGGAATGGAAATGTCACTCTAAATAAATTGCTGCATGCAAAGTGCCTTTCATTAATCAGCCGTGCTTGTAGTTTGGAACAAGTGGTCGTTGGCTCAGACTCATCAAGGGCCTTTACATGTACAATTTCCCATTTTCCCACCAAAGCCAGGCATCTAGTTTCTAATAATAAAACAGTCTATTAATTTCACAGCATTTTGGTGGACCTGCAAAGAGACAGAGTGGTGATACGCAGGGAAGAGTTATCAACGCTTTTAGCACTTGAAGTGCTATTTGATCTGCAAAAAGAGACAGGACTAAATGCTAAAGGAGGTTTCTCAGTTGTGGGCCTGCCAGGTTTGTGGTTGAATAATTTTGAATGCAATGCAAATAACATGTTGCACAAGGAACAGCGAGCACTTTAGGTGGACAAAACAACAGAGGCGCGGCTCGAAAGCAGCAATAAAAGTAAGAAATGGGAAAACTAAGTGCAAAATCACAAGATGAAGTGTTAACATTTAAGAAGCGTTTTTGCAAAGATGGAATAAATATTTCCAAAGAAAGAACAGCACTTTAAATTAATTCATATTTTAACACTGGATGCATGCATAATCACAAATAAAATTTGACATTTAGCAGAAGCAGAGCCGCATTTCTCTGAGTTGCTTTTCATAGACATTACCTTTTATAATTATGTTAATTTGAGGACTGAGTACTAGAGAAGCACCAAGAAATCAGATTTCAGGTTAATCACCTCTGAGCAGTGAATAATCAGTGCACAAACCACAACTAAATACAAATAGTTCTTGATAACCTGGGAAGCTGTTACAAAGTATTTTACCTCTAACTGAACACCAGCCTAGATTGACACAACTAGAAGAACATCAGATTCTCTAACACTAAACATTTTTAATCTACTAAACAGAAAAAAACTTCCATGGCATTTCTATGTTTTGCTTTTATTAAGTATCAACTTTTCAAATGACCACACAAATCAACAGGTTAAACATCCAGATGGAGCAAGACGCATCACCAAAGTCTCAGCATGATGGAGATCAGTGAAACCGGAGGGAACTAAGAGCTCAACAAATCTAAGCAGATATACACCTTAGTCATTTATCAATATAAACAAAAATCTGACATCTGACTATTCAACAGCCTAATTCATCACCATTTGACAGCAGGACATATTTGTCTTGGCCTATGGAGAACCTGGGACCAAACATGCCAAGAGCCAAGAGACCAGATTCAATCAGAATCTAAAGGCAGCGGATGACGGATTTTGTCAAGCAGAATTGCAAGATTATAATAGCACCATTCATCTCCTCTTCCTGTTCTCACTAAATCTTTCAAAAATATTAAGTTAAAATAAAGAAACTTTAATGAGCGATGCTTACTGCCTCAAAAATTCATAGACAGTAAAGCGTCTCATGTGACTTGTGACTTTAGAGAGATATTTTGTGCCACATCCAAAACCTTGGAGAGATCCCTTCTCCTCACAAGTGTTTTCTGACCTTTTAGCAGAAAGAACATTTTTCTGATTTCAGCGACGACCGGCTTTAACCAGCCATGAATAAATATTTGCACAGGCAGGTTGGGACTCTACATCCCTTGCGAGTAGAAAGTTATAGATTTACGTCGATAACCCCCTTCATCACTAGACTTAAGCAGATGTTTCCAGTAATATTTGTTTGCACAAAGCAGCAAAAATAGTTTCTAAGTACTGACAGATTTCAGCTGGTTTCTTGGCTTTCCACACCTTCTTGAACATCCTTTTCTACATGTGTTCAATAATTATCCCCTGAATTTTAAGCCCAATTATAAATATTTAAACTAAGAAAACTGTTGACATAATCATTACTTATTATGTGGAAATTAGACAGTTTTATTAGTGGAATTTTCCTAATTTAAGTCAATCTTCAATAAATAATGTCTTCACTTTCTCTAATTAGGCATTATTTCATGTCTTCATTATCCTTAAATCAGTTTTTTTTCTTTCTTAAAAAGTGTCTTAAAGTTTGCAATCATTGCTTAAAATAGAGTTTCAGTGACCTTTTTAAGTTTTCTACTAGAAATATTCTCTGGACCTATTTTAAAATCCCCTCCTTATTAAGTATGTCGCAGGGGCAGCAGCTTCAGAAGGGAGGCCCAGACTTCCCTCTCCCAGCTCCGCCCAGGCCAGCCAAGAGACATAGTCCTGGGTCTCCCTCTCCTCCCGGTGGGACGTACCCGGAACTCCTCACCAGGGAGGCGTCCAGGAGGCATCCTGACCAGATGCCCGAGCCTCAACTGGCTCCTCTGGACGTGAATTGATTTAACAGAGGGAGGAATACGGTATATTAATTGCAAACATTTGAAAAATAAAGTGTGCCACACTTTTATATCCTGCCCCCTTTACTCAGACACATAAAATAAAATCCTTCAAAGTGGCTTTAACAAGAAGGCTGTAATTGAGAATCTGTGGCAAGACTTTAAAATGTATGTAAACAGACATAATTTTCAAAAAAGTTACATTACTTATCCGGGGCCCCTTACCCGACCCCGGATAAACGGCAGAAAACTGATGGATGGATGGTTACATAAAGGAATAGGCAAACTTTTTAAATTTTTACAAAGCTACTAGAAAGAAAGTTTTAAAACAAAATATCCTTAAGAGGAGGGAGAAGCTGGGTGTTGTATTTTTCAGGTTATTTATAGATTTCTTTTAAAACAATGAATCCTTCTGCCACCTTTTTGCTGCACTACGTTGCGTTACTCCAGCACATAAAGCTCCAATAAAACAGATAATAGTGAGAAATCGCTTTGACTTCTGTAAAGGTGTCTGAGTCTCCTCAGCTGTCAGTGATGCTTAACTCATGATGGCTCCTACTTACAGGGAAGCCGTTCTGTTTGGGAGGAGGCTGGGCGGCAGGGTGTCCATCAGGTCCACATCATCACACAGCACTTTGACTCGGACGTGATGCCTGCTCAGCTCCTTGGACCTTTCAGCCGAGCAGTGACAGCTGTCAACCATCAGGTCCGGACAGTTTCTGCTGCTCTGGCTCGCGTCCCACAGCAGGGCAGTTAGGCAGAGGAAACCTGGCGCTCTCATCGTGGCTTAACGCTGCTTTTAAAAGGAGGGGGGAACCTTTTCTTTTTTTTTCCTCTTCAAGTTATGTCATCCCAGCCTCTGTGACAAATCGGGACCATCTCACATCGCGTCCAGTGAAAGTGGAGCAAACGTGGAGACGGCGTCACACCGCGTCGGTCACCTGCTGAGTCACGAAGCGCTTTAAATCCTCTGCTGAACTTCTTCTGTCTGTGAGACCAGAGGTATAATCCCGACACCGTAAACTTTCCATGCTCTTACAAGAAGTCCGCGGCGTCTCCGTTATGCTTGAAGGTCTAACGAAAACTTCCAGTGACGCACGTCCAAAAAGTTGCGATAAACTTGGGCGGCTGTGCGTCTTTAAGCCCGAACCAGAATGAAGATGAATCAGCCAATCAAAATTCCTCCTCGTGGTCCGCGTCAAGTCCGTTTTCCGCTCCGAGCCGCAGCGCGCCGGGATCCCGCCGCTGCCGCCCGCCGCAGTCTGCGCGCCTCGGACTTGTTGCGCATGTGGCGTCCAGAGTCAGAGTCCCTCCCCCGCTGTGTCCAGAGTCTCCGGACAGGCTCCACTTTTAATGACGTGTGAAATGAGCTCATTAAACGGTCTCTTCCTCAGCAGTAGTGCCGTTTTTTGGTCACCCTTTTGCTCCAAACCTCTAGACATACAGTAAAGTCTGGAGTTACAGGTGCATTTACTGAAGTCAGACAACCTCAACAAATAGTTATTTTAGTTATTCAAGTCACAAAGCAAACTCCTATTAAGTGACATCCTTAAAATGTATTCCTGTTATTGCTGATGATTATTGTTTGCAGTTTATAAAGTCCTGACATTCAATATGTTTTTAATCACAGAAATGAACTAAAAGCGTGTTCATGTACATCACAGCACCTTTTGGTGACGTGGGGGAGACGATCCTCTGCTGAGGTTTTATTGGCCAAGTTGCTCATCTGCGTTTTGGGCTCTGGTTTCTTGTATCTTCCTCTTGACACTATACTTCCCTTTGGTCACCAAAAGACAACATGCTTCTCTAAATGTTGGCCTGGCACTTGGCAATTTAAACTTCATATTGGATCTAAAGCAACTTGGATTCCATGTCTCACTCTTCACTCTTCCTCCAGACTCTGAGACCTTTAATAATCTCACTTTTAGTCACATGAGAACAATTATAAAGATAAACTGAGGGCTTTTTATGATTTTTATTTTTTACTATTATTTGGGTTCATTTTTGATCAAATATTGACTGTCTTTTGCCATTTTTTTGTTGCTGAAAAAGCTTAATTTTATTCAACAACATGGTATTTAGAACATGTTGGGAATTTTATGATAAACTATTCATTTTGCAAAACTTTATGAATTTAGGCTGGTACTGCCAATATTGTTACAAATATCATTGAACTATTTTTCTTTGAAAAATAATTTAATCTATTGGAATGGAATATGGTCCCAGATACAAACAAGGCTATCAAAATACATTTTGGGAAATTTTATGAGAAATGATGGATTTTTAATATGTTTTTATTGGTTGAGAATAGTATTTTTTTGTCATAATGTCATTGTATGATGCAAAATCAAAGATCAATAAGAGAAGGCATGCTTGATTTTTATGTTTGTAAATCCCAATGATAGCTCTATGGCACAATAAAAATATGTGCTGCAGGAACTGCTGTATTTACATTTCAGCATCTTTTTATGATAAGATTTATTTTCAGGCATTTTCCCTAAGACTTTCTTAAACAGATATTTAAGTTATTACTCATCAGCTTTTGCGCGTACAAAATGCGTCCGACATCCACTGAGACTTTGTGTCCCTCCTTCCTCTGGCTGCAAAAAACTTCGTTTTTCTTGTTGATTTTTATCCGTTGTTTTCTGTAAATAACCTTACAGAGCTGATGTAGGGCTCGTTGGATAATTTTCTTGCCTTTTAGCTGGCTGAAAAGACAAAATTGACTGAAAAATGTATCGGGTAAAGCATTGAGTTCTTCTTCTTTTCTATTATGGCGAATCGCAAGCAACTTTAAGGTGAATATCGCCACCTACTTACTGTACGAGTGTGTAGCAACACTGCCTAACATCCAATAATACAAAATGTTTCAATTTTGGATTATGAAGATAAATATTTATTTCCCTAAGCTGTAAATATCCTCTAAGTAAGTTTCCTTCAGTTCCTAATACTCCTTTATGTGATGCCCAACAATCGTCTTAGCTTGTAGCAATGCGCATGCGCACACAGGTTGCTTACTTAGTTTTCTAATCGATACTCCTACCTGCCAGAACACCGGTGTTTTGTCCTTTAACCCTTTGAAGGATGTCAGTGTCACATGTGAAGCTGACAGTCTTCCACATGATTGTGCAGCTGTGATGTCACATTTCTACCAAAAGAAAAGCCTTTTTTCATATTTGGTCAAATTTACCATTACAATTTTTGAGAGAAAATGACATTTGGATTTTTTTAAAATAGTAGTGTAATGAATGCTTGTAAGTTTAACCATTAGAATTAAATGACTCAAATAAACAAAAATAAATGTACCTTTATTTCAAATTCTACAGAGGTGTAGCGCTTAATTATTATCATTCTGTTGGGTATGTATACATATTTGCATTCCACATTACATTTTGTACGAGCTTCATGAAGCTCCATAAAAATCTATTCTGAGATTTGTCTCACATTTGGGTTGCCCTTTGATTCTTTCCTAAATGGAAGAGGAGCAACATTAATGTTTCACCATGAGCTGGAGTCATAATCAAATTAAACTATTTTCTCCTATTTCAAAAAAAAGATCGCTATAGGTTCATGGAACCCATAATTTCTCAAGAACAAACAAATCTACACTGTGTATTGAGAAATGTTTGGCTTTGTCTCCCCAGCTATTATGGGAACTACAGATACAATCTTTGTGTCCATTTCTGCAGACTGACCATCTAAAAAATTGTCTACAGTGTCTCAGTTTTATGGGTGAGATGGATCAAAATGATCTAAGGTGTTTTCGGAAAGCAAAACACTGGATCAAATTAGTCCTCAAAATATGAAAGATATTTCCATTCTGCAGCCACAGTTGAGATTTACACTGATAACCATATTGCACAGCTTTGATAAGTTTGGTTGCTGTTCCCTCATCAGACACTTTTACACACAAAGAGCAAACCTGCAAAGCTCTCATTCATTTCACTGACTACATATTAGACATGATGAATAAACTGGCAAAAGACCAGGTGGACCCAGTAACACACTGTTGGGTGCATTGAAATGATTAATGACGTTTATTTTTCCTCCAGATAAAGTGCTTTCATTTCCCTTATGTTCTTTGGTTGCTACACCTTGAGCAATATGTACAGTTTCAGTCTTCATTCAGTCCAACCAAGCAAAGCAAAGGTGAAATATTATACTTTGAATCTCAATAGAGAGAAACAAAGAGAACCAGGCCCAATGTCCTACATGAGTTTGTTCTTTCTGTAAGTAAAAAAAAAAAAACTATTAACATAATTTGAATTGTTATACATTTTGTTGCATTCCAGACACAATCTTGATTGTATCTTATTGTTTTGT
This sequence comes from Micropoecilia bifurca, assembly GCA_903067075.1. Classification (NCBI taxonomy): domain Eukaryota; kingdom Metazoa; phylum Chordata; class Actinopteri; order Cyprinodontiformes; family Poeciliidae; genus Micropoecilia; species Micropoecilia bifurca. The sequence continues at coordinate 17,816 of CAEGAF010061972.1, forward strand.
TGTGAGACAGACTGCAGTTCCATTTTTGACAAAACCTCCACAACCTTTTCACAAATGTCTTCAAAAGAAATAATTTGCAGAAATGTGCAACATTAAAAAAATGGTTATGTGAAATTAATGAAGTAAAATAGAATTTCACTTAAACTGATGTGGAGTGACTGATAGGTATTTTGTTTGAAGTTGTTTGAATCCAACAACTGGTAGTTTTGCACAACTACATGAAAGGGTTGGTTTTGTTGCACTCAGTATAACACTTGATGGAAACATTGGTGAAAGTGAAGCTGCTCTTCATTTAACATTGTTTTAAAGTCATATTTAAATAGCACAATGACTTTATGAATAAGATTTGCTCCACTACACTAGCTGAAGCCAAACACTCTCTAGTCATGGCTCTATTGTTTCTTTGTGAAGAACTCAGAAGAGCAGTCATGTTAGTGACCTTATTTTACTCACACTTGGTTTTACTGGTATGAAGAAGCAACACCTCAGGTTACAAGTGCATAACTGAAAAAAATCCTTGTTTCAAATAGTTTTGTTAAAAGTTATAAAGACAGTTAAAAGTTAAAGGAGCTACAGGGCCACAGGTGGCTCCTCCAGAGCAACCATTGGTAAGTTTGCTGATTGTCTGAATATAGCTACATTTTGTCCATCTTCCAGTTTGGGTTGATGGACATCTGCTGGTCCATCAACCCAATAGATGTCCATCAAGGTTTGGGATATTTGTTTTATAATCTCACCACTTTTAAGCTTCTCTGGATCTGAATGTAACCACCATTTCTCTTTTATTCGGAGAATAATTGTTTTTTACAATTGTTGGTTGTTTTTTTTACAATTATTCTCTGAATACCTCTGAAGATTTTATGTTTTGACTGGGATGGAGAGTTTAAACATCCTGCATAATTAGCCCTGTTGACGTCCATCACAGAGGTGGACCAGGTGGAGAAAGAGCTTGACGGATTGTTCTTCCCTGGACCAAGGTGAAGTGTTTCCTACACAGCGCCTTGTAGAAAGTTCCTCTGATTTCAAAACAGGCCCAAGAGCTGTAAAGAAGATTTAAAGCCTCTCCCATTGACCCTGCAAGCAGCCCATGATACTACATGATTCCAATTCTCCTGTCTGACAAACAAACCAAGGCTCCCCTTTCCCTATAGGAGCAGGCTACACAGGGCAGGACCCATCATTTGTCTCTGTTTATCCACTTGTACAGTCCTCCTTCTTTTCATGCTCCCACAACACTCCCATAGACTGTCAGTCAGGCCTGTTTATACAGATGTATAATTACCTTGTTCCTCCTGTAAGTGCAGAGGAGGATTGTCCAGCCAGCTGACCCTGAGAAGCCTCAAGAAAAATCAACCATTTCAGCTGACATCACTGTTTGAAGTGATCCGTCTTCACCGGACCCTGCAGAAACATTTTTCCTTGGCTACCAGCCATAGCTGTTCACTCAGCTACTTGTACACTCCTAATGGAAAACAGATTCACACACACAAAAGCCTGTTTTCTCTCCGGTTTGGGGCCATATTTTCACACCAACCAAATCCCTCATAAGCATGAAGAAAATGATTGGAACAATAAAAAAGTTTTATAGCGGGAGATTAATTTTTAGGCAACTCAAGATTGTAGTGCAAATTTAAGATAAAGCCTCATTACAGCACAGCTAAAGAATAGAGTTACTTATGACGCTGCACACAATACCTTTCTCCAAAGCATGTTCTGCCGTTTTCTCCCCCTCACATTGCTGCTCAGTTCTCTCCATTATTACCTGGTGACAAATAGGAAAAGGAGCAGCAATTGGAGAGCCTCACTAAATATTTACCAGCTTCACTTGCAGAGGCCAGAGCACTTCTGGATGACAGACTCTCATTAGGATGCAGTGGCTTCTGAGATAAAGGCTAACAGCTAACATTTCAACTTATTGGGGCCCTATGGACTTCTAGCCGTGTTGCTGATTTAGCGTAAAAGAAGGTCAGAACCGTTGCTACGGCTTCTGGCGAATGTGACAGGTGGTTTCTGGCTTCATAGGACAGTCATTAATATTGGTTTTATCTGAAAGGTTTGAAAGAGGGAAAAAGTGTACAGTAATATATCCTCTGTGTTTAGGCCTGCAGAAACAGCTGAGATTAAAAAGCCTTTGAAAAGAGTAAGGTTTAATAATGCAAAGTGGATTAGGGACTGAATTTACTGTGCTGCACTTAGGGTCTTGCAGTTAATTTCCATTGCAAATGGTATGAATGTCTCACCCTCATCAACAATGTCTCTTACAAAAAAATGTTTTATATCTTTACTTCAAATTTGGTGGTTAATCAGTGTTTAGTCTTTTGAGTTGCTGCTTATGACAATATTAATCTATTTGAAAATGCCAAACTATGAGTATTGAACCAGCCACTTTTACTACTTATCATAAATCAAGAAGCCTTTCCTCAGCCTCTGAATGTAGTCCTGCTGTTTTAAACCCCTGAAGATTGTCCTGAAGTCTCAAGAACCTCCAAGACCATTTTTAACTTAATTGAATTGCATCAAATTTGGAAAATCCCATTAAAGTGTGAAAGATATTGTGGCACATTTTAGGTTGTCATAAAGTTGTTTGGTTGTTAGAATCCTGGTGATCTTTTCACACAGGGCTTCACCTTTAGCATCACCTTTCCCCAAACTATATGTAATTTATCTCTAAATACAGAAAGTTTCTTTACCTCCACCATCGGTTTCAGCCTTACTATTGGATGGAAGCCCCAACAGTAGTTTCATCAGCTTATCAGTAGCATCATAGTCTTAAATATACTAGTAATAGTTGTGGTTAGGGAAAGTGATCGCAGTTACTAAAATGAAAAGAAGTCAATACAAAGTCCTAATATAAGTAGGAATACAAACTTGTGTGTGTGTGCGTGTGTGTGTGTGTGTGTGTGTGTGTGTAGGTGTGTGTGTGTGTGTGTGTGTGTGTGTGTGTGTGTGTGCGCACAAAACAATCAAAACATCACCACACAAAACAATCTGTGCCTACATTTCCAACCTAGAACCTTTTTTCAACAAAAAAACCTTGTTGAAAACAAGACATTACGTGAATCAAATGCAATTCACGGTCAGCCACACGTCATCCTGAAAAACTGATGGAACAAGAGAGAGGGAACCAGGCACCTGTGACAGGTTTTGTTGTGACACCAGTAGCAGACACAAAAGTCAGTGGCCCTGAAGATGCTTAAAGCCTGAAGGAGTTTGGTCAAGAAAAGCCAAATGAAATCATGTCAGAACAATTTATATAAGAGCTTATACTTTGACAGAGAAAAAAACTTTCTTGCATTTTTGGGTTAAATTTATGCTGCCACAGTCAGAAAATAGATTATAATTTTAAATAAGGACGAGAAGTACATTTCTCATTGGTTAAAGAGGGAACCTAGGCAGAATTTACCATCAATAAAAGAAGAAGCCAAAAGGATTTGGGAAACCGACTCTACTTTTAAACTTCAGAAAGAGGACAATGTGGTGTGAGCGGGAAGTGCTCCAGTGACTGGGTGGAGCCACTGACCGTCGACCAGCGTGGCATGGCTCAAGGATGTCAGTGAAGGTTTAGTGCATGTCAAAACCTTTTTAATTTAGCCGTCTTCCATGCTGCATTGGCTGGTTATGCAGCCACATCCAACAGCAGATGCCAGCACCGACTTTCTGTTCCAGTTACTTTCACCTCTTTTACAAACAGGGCAAATTAAATTTTCTTTAGTAACGCTGTTTGAAGGGAAACTGCACGCAGAATGGAGAAGGCACTCATTTATAACATCTGTTTTCCCCCGAGTCCTATAGATGTGCTGTACACAAACTCAACTCTTGTTTCCACATTTCAATAAACTCTCCCTGAAATTTCATAACCACGCTCATTTGTCATGACGAGCGGTGACTGAGGTCGCCCTGCTCCCATCTGGCCATCCTCAACGCTAAGTGCTTTGTTTTGGCGCTGAGACGGGACATATCTGCAGCTCTTTCTGCACTATAAGTATTCCAGTCTTCCTCCATAATCTCAGCTGCGTGAGAAGGAACCAGATGAAGAGATGAGGTACCATGGGAACGTTTCCTGGCAGAGGAAAAGGAGCGGAATAAGAATGAAAAGAAAGCAAAAGAATAACATCAACAAGCCGTGTTATCATGTTTCCAATCCGAAAATGATTTTTCTTTACCACAATGAAAACAATCAGTCTTTCTTTTTGCAATGAGAAACAATATTTTGAAACATATCACGCTAATCCCAAGGTGTAAAAGAGAAAAGCAAAGCCTTCTGTGGCGATCTCACTATAGATCTATTTTTGCAGCTTTGCTCAATAATAAAGAAAAACTTCCCTGCTGCCCTTTGCTTATCTTGAGTTATTCTGGGACTGCATGTAGCAATGTCTCCTTCACAGAGCTGGGAAAGGCCAGAATACATGTGTGCAGAGAAACGATGAGACGATCATGTCAGAAACACTTCCACCAGTGTGATCTATTATTATTGATCTGGATATGAAGGAATAGCTTTAGATTCTGTTGAGGAGACCAGGGAATCCCCATCGTTCCCCCTGAGAATCAGTCTCTCATCTTTTACACAAACAATAAGAAAGGATGCACAAAACGACATTTGTAGATGTCTCTAAATGTATCTTGGACTTGCATTCAACAAAGATGCATTGTGTGTGAGGAATGAGTCTAAAAAAAGCCCTGGGGTTTGCTGGCTTTCTCATGAACTCTGCCCTTGATGGCTGTAAACTTAGAATAGCGCGGGGTAACAAGCTGGGCTCCCATATCCTGCCCTATCATGCCCCTTTCTGTAAAATAATTGCTACTTGTTCACAGCGGTGAGATAGGTCATCTCAGAGCTGAAGATCTCCCCCAGTAGATATTTCACGCCTGTCAGTAGATCTCTCTTTTTCCTCTTTGCCTCCCCTTCCATTAAAAAGACACGCTGTAGCTCGTTGTGGCGCCGCCTCAGTGTAGTTGCTGAGTGGCTTACAGTGAACATTTAGATGTGATTCCTGCTGCATGACAACGTGCAGCCAATGAGGCCTTCTTTTTCTTAACCAGCCCTAATTCCTTGCACTTATCCTTGACATGGCTTCCCAACAGAGACATCACTTTTCTATTTCCTGTCAGCATTAAAGGCGCAGGATTGGAAGAACCCATGAGAGTGTTGGTCGCCACAAAACCCCCAGGCTGTTCAACAAACAACAACAAAAAAGTGAGTTTCTTGATAAATTAATTGAAACAGAAACAAACAAGAGGACAAAGACTATATAAGATTGCTAAAAGTCAGTAAATTTGCAAAATTTACTGTTCTGAGCTTTTGATGTTATAATGTTATTCTCTCTTCTTCAAAAACATACCTGCAATGTTCCGTTGATTCTTTTACGAAGGTTTGACAAATCCTTTAATCTCCATGGCAACCAATTAGCTGTGTACAGGCACAGCTCTTCCTCATAGCTACAGTTTCCAAGCTTCCGCCTCACAGTACAGCTGTGGTCCAAAAATCCCCCACTCAGCTCCTTCTGACTAACCAGCCGCAATTAGCAAACACCCGGTGGGACTGAGCCTCGTTGCACTTTTTTCACAACAAAAGTTGTGAAAAAAGTGCAGAGGTTTTTAAAGAGATTATCTTTTTAAGACATTTAATCTTTGCAGGATTTTTATAACAATTGAAGTTAAACTGATTATGCTATAAAATCACACTATGGGCCTGAAAAACACACAATGTAAGGGCTAAAAAGGAGAAGTGTCATTACTAGATAATTAATTAAAAACAAAGTAACTAAACCTTTTAGAAATTCAATTTTCATCAAAAACCTACTAGTCTCTTGGAAGCTTTTTAATTATTCCTAACATTAATCTGATGGGTTCAAGTTCTTGAGGAAAATGAAAAAAAAAGTTCAGAATCATCTTTAATCTGTCAGCTCTCAACAAAAGCAGCCATCATGGACTGACTTGGAAAGGTTTACTGGGTCAAACACAGCTGTCTGCTCTCTGGGAGCCGACTTGAGTTTCTGCTCCAGGGTCCCGTCACGTCTGTCTTCTCTCAGAGCAAGGAAGAACCAGCTGTTCTGCTCCAACAGTGGTTCTGCCCAAAGGTCACTAGGAGGCTGACAGCTGTTGGTTCTTTTGCACTTTGTTGCATCCACTCTGGATTGTGAACTGTGGGGTATACACAGGAAAAACACGCTTAAAGGAAGTGACATTATGGTAAGGACAAAAAGTCAAAGTTCAATATAAATCTTCAGGAATGATTCACAAAAATACCCAAAAGTAGTAAATGATGCAAACAAACATTGATTACATGTCATGTTATTTATGGAAAACATTCTTAAATTAGTTTTTATAATCCATTTCAATATTACCTGAAACTACAAATTAAAGAAGAGATGCAGAATCCTTCTCTCAGAAATTAAATTAAAAGATGCTCAAACACTTTGGGAACTTACTCCAAATGTGTTGTGGTTTGATCTCCAATTAATTGCTCAAATGAAAAGAACACCCAAATCTCATAAAATGCAAGATGAAGTCCATGTAAACACGTCTGACTTTGAGTTTTCCATCCTATTTAAAGTGCAATAGTGAATTGCTGATGCTTGCTTTTATGAAAACTGCCCAAAAGAAAGTCTGAGGTAAGTGGAGCTCAGGGAGTATTTCTGAAGCCTGAATGTTTTAAAATGGGATTTTATGCTTTTCAGTTGATTTAAATCATTAGAAGATCACAGAAAGTTAAATTGTAAAGACAAGAGGGAGTCACATGATGCTGTGATGATGTCATCAGGACCTATTGAGTGCTTTCTTTTACAGGTTTATCCAGTTATTTTTTTTCTCACAGTGTTATGATTACTTTATTTTTTATATTTTGATAAGAGTTTACTTGAGTTACAAGTAATTGTTCAGTTTTGTTTAGACTGCACCACAGGAAGCCAGTCTGAGCTAATGGACTCCAGAAAAGTCACACTGAAGTTGATGGACTCTTTCAGTGAAAGTACAGCTTTGTCTGTTTTTAAACCTGCCTTGGATTTCCAGTGTGAATATGCTGCACATTTCCATCTTTGTCCACCTGAAGGCTGAAGAAGCACAATAAATATCACTGAAGTGAGCCGTAGCATTGGCCAAAAATCCTCAACATTTTTGGCCAATACCTCAAAAAATGCAATTTGGAAAAAAGATGCAACATAATAAATTGGGGAAAGTGAAACACTGGGAAAACTTGAGTGAGTTGGGTAAGTTTATGTCCTTTCTCTTCACCTCTCGGTGAGCCATGTTGGTGCATTATTTAACAGTCGACTCTGGTGGAAGTGATGACAAAGCACAACTGGAGGGATTTTCATCCTAAATAGACAGAACATTTCCGGAGCAGAAATGACCTGCCAGATTGATGTTTTTATTCCACCATTAATCGCCAGCAACAGAAAAGAGCATTAGTGAAACTTAAACTACCAGAGATCAATCAGAACACGAGGCTTCAGAGTTTCTCCCATTTCAACGATGATCTGATGATGATCTGATGATGATCTGATGTGCTGCTTACAAACGGATTTGCGTTTGTAGTTTATGAGAATGTTCAATGTGTTTTTGTTTTTTTTTAACAATACATGTTCAACACAACGATCTCACACTGCAAACAACCTGTGTGTCTGAAGATGATTTAGAATAAATACTAGCTCATGTTTTGATTTTCTGTGACAGAATTTTCCTTTAGAGAGCAGATTAACCTCAGTTAAAACCTGCTCACCCTGAAGGGTTTCTCATAATCACACAAACTGTAATCTGCAGGGAGGCCTTGGATGTAAGTTGAAGCCAGTAACCCCCTGAGGCAGGTTAACCTCTGCTCAGCTGCTCTCTCCTCTACACTAGCCCTAATCTCTCTGCATGTGTGTGTGTGTGTGTGTGTGTGTGTGTGTGTGTGTGTGTGTGTGTGTATGTGTGTGTGTGTGTGTTTCACGCTATTGCGCTCCCCTGATTTCCTGGGCTTATTGAGTCATGATTGTGCAGCAGCACCCGGTGACATAGGATGTCAGTTGGCTGTCAGGCTCTCAGACTCCAGCTGAATCAACAGTCTCCTGACAGCGAACGACTCACACACAAGCATGTCCTGCATGTCGGCCTCTTTTGTTTATGTGTGCAGTAAAGAAATGCTATAAAAACAAAAAACAAAACACAGTTATTTATCACCTTCTGTGGTCATAATGGAGCCGTAATAAGACGGGGAATGGATTGTTTTGATGACGTCAGGATCTGATCCTGGCAGATGACACTTCTCTTTTTCAATGCTTTTGTCCTCAGCAGATGGACCCATACATTACTGTGACGCACTGCAGTAGTTAAAAATATTTGCTCTCTTTCCTGGTCTTTTTTCTCCCCCCTCATTCCATTCCTCTGCACTCCCCACAGTTCATGACACTGGAAACTCGCCAAGCAAAATGTTGACGTAGATTCCCTGGCGTCACTCATGGAGCCAGTTGTGCAGAGTTCAATCCCTGGCCAAGGGAAGGGCTGACCTGCAAATGGCAATCTGAAGCCTGCAGGTAGAGTATCTTAGAAAAGAATGTGCATGAGCGAGGAGTGAGCATGCTGCTTCCTTAAATTGCTGTTCTTGAAAACTGAACCCAATATGTAAAATGTTTTTTTTAGGAAGAAGCATGTCTGGGGTTAAGGCCTATTCATAGACTCTAAATATGGGGTGTGATGCTTTCCTCATAGTCTTTATGTTACTTATGTTGGTGGCTGTCAGCTCAAAAAGGCCACAACTCTGCAGTCCAGGCTGCATGCAGGCTTAAGGCTGCCACTAGGGGAAATCACTTCCTGCTATTGTGTTGAGAGAAAAGCAAATGAGAGTTGACCAGTAACATCCCAATTCATCTTATCATGTCCAGCCCAGCAAGGAAAACAGAACTCACAATCAGAGGAACACAGAAAAGAAAAACAGACGAAAGGCCAGACAGATGAATCATGTGACTTAAATAACCAACAGGTGTTTCGGATATAGGTTGGTAAACAAAGGAGAAATATTCCTCTGGAGTGAATGAGCTGAAATGTGTCAGTATTTAGATGAGTTGGAACAATACAGGAATTCCTACCAAACCATTTTGGTACCAGCTCTTCTGGCTTATATGTGTACCAAATAAATACAGCATCGTTTTTAACCCGTATGGATGTCGAGCAACTGCAGTCAAGTGAGCTTCCATTTGGAAAAACACAATCAAGCCAATCAAATTTAGCTCTTCAATGAAGATTAGCTTCACACGTCCATGGTGCTTTATGGTAAAGCAGGAGAATGCAAATTAAGCAGTAATGAAAAGGAAAAGCAAAACCATCTAAAAGGTCGAATTCGGATGGGAAAAGAATCAGAGGTGTATGTAAATATCTGGTTTCAACTGAAACTGGTAATTAAATCTCCTGTCGGTTCTGTAATAGCTTCTTTGAAACTCTAGAACAGGACTCCTTAAATCCAGACCTGCACAGTTTTGAATGTGTCCCTGGTTCAACACTCTGATCAAATGCCTGAATCTCCACCTCAGTTTGTAGTCAGGTTCTCCAGAGTCCTGCTAATGACCTGTTTATTTGACTCAGGTGTGCTGAAGCTCAGACAACTAAAACCTGAAGGACGATGACCCTGCAGGTCTGGAGTTTAGGATTCCTGCTTTGGGACATGCTGATAAAATCGAAATAGTTTCAGAGTGCTTCCTCTGAAAAAGTAAAAAAAAAAAAAAGCTTATCTCGACAATTGTAGCTTATTGAACAAACTTTAAAATGAATAACCTTGACTTGTAATAATGCATGTTTTGAATCCCCAGCATGTTTTCTGATTTTACTACGACTCCACCTACTGATTTGTGGTAAAATTGAAAAAGCTGTCAAATGAAACAAGTGGAGGATGTTGTTGATAGTAGCCGTGTGTTTCCATGGATGTTTGACTTGTCTCCGCTCACAGCAGCAGATAAGAGCTCACTAAACAACAAGCTGCAGCGGACAGGCCAATCTGCTCCGGATAAGACCAGCACCAAAGGACCAGAGCCCTTAGTAACAGTTTATCTACAGTGGACTGTTTTCAGCTGGGTTTATTCCCTTGAGTCTATGTGATGTCTGGATTGACAATAAAATCATAGCTCTCAACACTTTTCTAATCTATGCCTCCATTTATTATACAGTCTCTGATTTTACAGTCCCCAGGAGTCTGGATTTCTCTGAACTGAAGTAAGGAGACGGGCACTTAGAATTACCTGAGAAAGAAAATTAAAGTTTTATTTATTGATCGCCATCCTGACATTTAGTGTTTTGAGTGTAAAGAGCACCAAGGGAGACATCTGTCTCATCTAAATTTCTTCTTGATGATTATGAATGTAAAACCTGATGTAGGCTGAGTCTGATATCTACTTTTCATTTGCCTGAAGCAAAAAACAAAAATAAAAATATGCGGTGACTGAATTTGTGCATTTTCTGCAATGTTGTACGAGCCATGGCTTTTTAACCTGTATGTTTGCGCGGGTGTTAAATCATGCATGTGTTACGTTTGGCTGTGTGAGGATGTGTGTGTGTGCCTGAGCTGTGCGTGGTAGTCTGTGTTTATGTCTGCTTGCTCTTAATTAAGGGAAGCAGCGAGCATTTCACCTCTGGAGGGGATTTTATGGCTGTATAAACATCATAGATCATGATTCAGCGAGGTGAGGCAAGCAGAGCCCCGCGGCTGCCAAATCTCACTTAGTTTGTTGTCGAGACAGCAACAGTGGAGAGTGACAGAGGCAGAGACGAAACGGCGTCGGATTTGTTTCTGTGCATCAGAACACATGGCGGATTAAACGTGTGTGTAATGTTTGTCTCTAAAGTTGCTCCACGACGCTCAGAAGTTAAAAAGTTCAAAACTGTCAACACCGGTAATAATACAGCCCACATTTTTATGTTATCAGATTATGTTGACACCTTAGTTATGTGACTATGACAAAGAATTGGTGATTGTGAGGAGATAGAATCTCAGTTTTAAACATTATAATTCAATTCAGGTTGTTTTTGGAGGCAAAATAAAAACATTTCTTCTGTCTGTCTTTCAGTTCTTCCTCTATCTGTTGTTTGTAGATGCTAAACAGTGTTGTATTTTTTTTTCTTTCTCAAACAAATACATACTGACAATGAAATGTCAACTGGATAACGAAATACGCATTTTCACTGATACATTTAGAAAAATAAAGGCAGGGATTGTTTTCAGATTGTATTGTTTGTTTGCTTGAACTTTCCCTTCTGGTTGGTTTTCATGCATGCAAGTCACTTTATATTTGCTTTTGTGGGAACAGGAGTCCATGATTGTGCTTGGGCTCAATCTAGTGGTGCTCACCAAAACTTGGTTTCAAATAGTTGTAAGGTGAACTGCAAGAGAGCAGATCGGTGCCAAGTTGTTGCTCAGACTTCAGCGGTTTTCTGGTGTGAGAGTCAGTGGAAAAGTAAATAAATGGTGCCATGCAAACAAAATCACCAGATTAGCAGTGGAACTGATAGAAACCCCACAGCGAGGTTCCATTTTGTGTCATATTATTCTGCTTTGGCTACATTAAATTGTTGCGTCTCAAAGAGATTATTCAGGTTTATTAGGGAATGTTCTGTGAAAATAAAATTAATGATTCTTCTCTTCTTTTGTAGACACATGCCTGAGTTTTTACAAAACCCAATAAAAGTCACATGGGTTGTTTTCTTGTTTCTCAGGTTAATGAGTAACCTGAGTAAATACAAAAACAATTTTTAAAATGTGATTTTGTTCATTAAGTGAAAAAGCATCTAAGCCAATGAGGCCCTAAGTGAAAAGTCATCACCTTTTCTTTCTAATTAATTCAAATTAATTACGTTTTTAAGCACTTAAATTCAATTTTATGAGTTCAAGCCTGATTACACTCTGACCTGTAGCATAAAAAGTAATGCCACAATTAACTGCAAGTCTGTTAAAATTGACTGTCTCTGTCTGCCTTTCCATAACATCTTTTCTTACTCTCAGAGCTTGTTAACATGCAAAGCTAGAACACAGTTCCACCACTTAAATATAAACAGCCTGCGTTAAAAAAAAATGAGATTTTTGCACTACTCTGTAAATTTGGTAGCAAAAAAAAATAAAAAAAAAAATCCATCCAATCAATATGAGTTAATACGCTACAGGCCTGCTGCTGACATTTTGGTTCCCCAGCACAGCATTGGGGAGCTTTCATGTAAGTCTCTGCATCTATGTGTTCCCACGCTGTTCTGATCAGGGGGATCTGAGAGCTCAATCTGACTAGTCTCATAGCAACTCTTCTGATGGAGCAGAGAAGTAAAACTTAAAAAAATGGCACTGATTATCAAAACGCACGGGCCAAAAATGTAGGGAAAGCATCATTATCCAAACTTTTGAAAAACAAAGTAAAGATTTGCATACAGCAAAATATCTAAATGTTGTTGATGATGCTGATTAATAAACGTTTTACACTTTATGTTGCTAGCAAATCCTATGAGGAATTCACTGTCACTGCTTTTAGGAAAGCATACAAACTTCTTTGACGTTTCCATATTTTTTAATCTTGTACTATGCTAAGTGATAGAGTCATGGAAAATACATTCACTAATATTGTCCAAGGAATCTCTGAAACCTTCATGATAGAGTTGTGTTTATTACTTTATTTATTATTATATTTTGAAAAGGATGTAGAATATTCCATCAATGGATGGATAGCTATAATAGCACCGTCACACTGAGGATACTTCCTGTCTTCTCCTGCTGGTCGTAAAGGTTGTTCCAGATTAATTCACTTTGAAACTTTTTAATTGTTTCTTTCAACCTGGTTACTTTTAGAAATGTATTTTCTTTTTGTCTTTTATTCTGTCCTTCACAGCGAACACCCCTGCTGAACCTTACTCTGTTTTTAGTAAACAAACAGAATCTGTAAAGGGAGAATAAAAAAAATAAAATAAAAAGTTAAACTTTCATATACAGAAGGTTTTTGATTTGGCCTGTAATGATATTTGTGTTTTCTCCTGAGATTGGTTTATATACGATGTATTTATTTACAAAGTCATTACAATCCAGCAAAAGTGTCACTGAATGCCAAATATTGGCTTTTGTGTCTGCATTACATTAGACATTATTTACAGAAACCAAATTATCCCAAATCTCAGAGGAGCATTAATGTCTGATTGTAATGGACTGTAAATAAGCATGAGGTCATGCAAAGTCCAGACTGAAATAATGTTCAGAGAGCTTGAAAGAAGCTAATTAACCCGACCTGTACATGATTCAGAGATGTACTTCATGCCTTGAGTGGATCCTTGATCACCCTGAGATATAGATGTGGTGTTTATGACATTTACAGCAATGAAAACTTTCTGATTGCACCTCAATTACTTGGTAGAATCTTCCACCCCAAAAATAAGTTTAGCTTGTAAAATGTGTGAAAAAACTGTCCAAACATACAAAAAATTATGTTTTATTTTATCTAACACACAATTTGACATTTCTTTATGCTTTTTATGCAAAAGTGAGAAGATTAACTCAAATTAATATGTGATTTTATGTGTTGTCTTAAATGTAAGCACTGAATTTACTTATGGTGCCATCATATATTATGGACAGGAAATTTTAGATGCTTTTTAAGAAAATCATACTCAACTTTATCATTATTCTGGCATTTCTAACATGGTGGTGGCAGGGTGATGATGTGTGCAATGTATTTAGGGAAAACATTAACTCCTGCCATCAGTGTGGATGTAACTTTGACCGGTACTGAAAACCTGGACATTCATTCGTGAAAACTGCTTTCCCAAATGTCTGCGGCCCATTTCACCAGGATAAACCCGTAATCCAAATTCCCCAAATCTCGGTCCAATCAGATATCTGTGGGATGTGGTGGAGAATCAAGAGAGATGCATGGAGGCGCCAACATGTTGGTGCAAGGGCTGCACAGTGGCGCAGTTGGTAGAGCTGTTGCCTTGCAGCAAGAAGGTTCTGGGTTTGATTCCTGGTCTTTCTGCATAGAGTTTGCATGTTCTCCCTGCGCATGCTGGGTTTTCTCCAGGTACTCCGGTTTCCTCCCACAGTAAAACATGACTGTCAGGTTAATTGGTCTCTCCAAATTGTCCCTAGGTGTGAGTGTGTGTGTGCATGGTTGTGTGTCTCTGTGTTGCCCTGCGACAGACTGGCGACCTGTCCAGGGTGACCCTCGTCTCTCGCCCGCAACATCAGCTGGAGAGGCACCAGCAACCCTCCTGACCCCAGTAAGGGACAAGGTGTAAAGAAAATGGATGGATGTTGGTGCAAGATACAATGTCACATTCAGGGGTCCAGTGGAGTCCAAACCTCGACAAAAAATACCCTATTAGGTAGGTGGCCACAGCGTTGTGCCTAATAAGTTCTTATTATGATTATAAAATGCAGCACTTGTGCCTGAATAAAGATGAAACAGCCTGTGCTACAGTATCAGAGATGAAGAAACACGATACTGAAATGTTAATAATCTAAAACTACAGAAATCCAGGGTGAATAAGTAATTGTGTGAAAGGGGTTTTTATGTAATTCAAGGACTTCAGTTCAGCCAATTCACAACAAATGTCATCTCAGGACAAAAATGTTTTTCTTTTTTTTCCCAGCAAAAGTGAATGCAGAGTTTTTCTATTAGAAATATGAGCAGACTTCTCGACTTCAGTCGTGTGCGTTTTTGAAGGACATGCAGCTTTGTCCTTTGAGACAGAATTTTTGCCAACTATGGATTATCTCTACAACTTTAGTCAAATAGATTTAGGATGCTGTGGAAACTCACCTGGGTAAAATGCAGACAGTTCCTCCTGTGAAGTCCTTATTTCACCTTTGATGTTTGACATCAAAAAGCTTAAATCCAAGTCATTGATCAGGGATGCAGCAGAAAGTTGTTAGAAAACTCACCAACCCAGGTCACGACTGCATAACCACCACAGCAACAGATGATGGAAGACAGAAAGGCAGCGGGAGAAGAAAATAAGATGAGTCTTTAAGATGGGGTTTGCTGAGGGAAGTCACTGAAATATACATCACACAATGCTGTTCTTTTGAGAGCCCACTGCAGTCTCTAGAGGTGCAGGGGTGGAGAAAAGGGAAAACACGCTCCTTAGTCACAGGGAGATCAAACTCAAATACTGTGCAGAGGAAAATGGTGAAGATACAACTGAGGAAGCTGCGTTAATGTAGCCGTGTGCTCTTCAGTCAGACTTAATCAAATTAATCAGGGATGTGGAAGTCTCTTGACGGTTGCAGTAAAAAAAAGTGAATAAGATCAAATTGCTGCATATTACAGACAGACCATATGATTCTCTGCTGGGGAAAATCAGGTATTCCTGTGGTGAATAACTGATATCTGAGAGTCTGATTGTGCTCATGAGATTTCTTATTGCTCACTGGAAGTTTGTTACGTCATGTTGCAAGAATTTTTTTTAATTTTAAAAGTGTATTGCACTGCAATCTTTACAAAGATGGTTTTTCTTTAAAAAAAAACAAACTGTGAATTAATCCCTTTGAGTTATCCACATGAGATTTTATTATCGTCTAATATTTGACATGTTGTTTGAATCTACTACGTTTTAAAGAATTGTAATTTGTTTTCCGGCCACATAGTATCTAGACAATCAAGTAAGTAATTATATCGCCTTCAATTTTGACTTTGTAATTTAATGCCTTCAAATTGGGTCTTTGTCTCTTTAAGAAGCTCCTGCTTTTTCCAGCACTCGGCCTTCAGCGCATCATCACATCAGATTTCCTCTGTTAAGCGCTAAACGCTGGACGGCGTTTCAAGGACTTCCCAAACATGAAAGAATCAAAACATTCCAGTTATGTTTTTTGATGAGGGAGTGACATTTTAAAATGATGTAAAGTTCAGAAAGTCTTTTTTTTTAAAGATTATTTATCCACACAACTGAAAATGTTTGCGCACGCATAATAAATGCAGAATCATCCTGTCGAACCTGAGCGTCTCCCCGTCTGTCGGTTGGTGAAACACTGGATCTGCTCTATATTCTAAACTCCCTGCTGTGTTGCAGAGGCTCCAGACTGAGCTATGACTCATCATGAGCTCTGACAGAGCTCACACACAAAAGAATACATGCACACAGAGCGAGACAGGCATATTATGGAGAACAAGCGTCATAAATACACGGATGCTGGCTTGGTCTCCTCCTCCGTGTTACAGGGTTACTTCTGAGAGAACAAAACTGTAAACAACAAAGCAGGTCGACTGGGAGAGAGAAATTGTTTTAATAAGGTAGTGATGTTGGGCATCTTCTGACTGCAGATTCAAGGGTCAAAGCTGACTGTGCAACTAGCTTTGAAATTCGTACTGCTTGTTACTGTGGATACGGCAGCGACTTTAAAAACCTTTATGTTCCCAAAGCTGAAAGCTTCTGGTTTTGCCGCCCGGCCAGCTCCCGAGAGGTTTGGATGCAGGTCTGCAGAGGAAAAAAGGTTTGCAGTCAGACAAAGCCAGCGGAGATCACAGACAGAACAGTTCAGAGATGCAGACACTCAGCCTGTACTTCTAATTTGGTCATGTTTGCTCACAGGTCCAAAGAAATAAGGAAAGTCAATACGTCAACTTTATTTGTAAAACACATTTTGAGTCAGTTCAATCTGCTTGACAAGAGGAAAAATAATAGAAAACAAACAAAAAAAATCACATCACATCTTACCTATGTTCCAGTTATTATTAATTAAGGCCAACTCTAAACAAATGGGTTTTAGTCTTGATTAAAGGAACTCAGTGTTTCAGCTGTTTTGCAGTTTTCTGGAAGTTTGTTCAAGATTCAGAAGACTAGAACCAGAGACCTGAGTGAACTGGAAGGTTGATACAGTAAAAACAGATATTTAATGAATTGTGGTGCTGAGCCAATCAGTGATCAATAAACTAACAGTAGCATCTTAAAGTCTGTTCTTTGAGCTACACGGAGCCAGTGTATAGACCTTAGAGCTGGGCTAATGTGCTCCATCTTCCTGGTTTTAGTGAGAACGCCAGCAGCAGCTGGAGGCTTGATTTAATAAAGTAATAATAGAGCTAGAAAAACAAACTTGTGTGTGTCTGTGTGTGTGTGTGTGTGTGTGTGTGTGTGTGTGTGTGTGTGTGTGTGTGTGTGTGTGTGTGTGTGTGTGTGTGTGAGACAGAAAAAGACAGAGAGAGTGAGAGAGAGGGGGAAAGATACATTTAGTGAGAAGTTCATTTTCTGTAGCAAGATGGAAAAAGCACATTTGATAAGATGTGTTAAAGAGCCCCATCTGTACTGGCTGATTGTGTGAAGCAAAATAATTGAAGGTGTCATGACAACCACCTCAGCTTCTGTGCTTTCCCTCCCTCAGACAGCATGGAGTCATCTGGATATTGGCCACATCGTGACTCGCAAAATGTTCACTCTGGTATTAGTTTATGGATGTGTGCCCATCAAAAAAATAAAATAAAATGTGCTGTTTGATGAATAAGTAAAAAAAAAAGACTATCGTCATGACAAATGTAGAGGGGCACCTTCATAAATTACAACAGACATTTTCCTATTCAAAAGATGAAACTGGGAGGAAGGTGATTTGCCCGGTTGCTTAAATAGTAGCCTTAGGCTCATCTGCATCGTCTGCTCTGGTGTCGCTAACCTTCCCAGGAAACCTTACCGACGGTAAGACATTCCCTTAGAAAGGGTCTGAGCCATCACTACATTCGCTCTGCCATTCATCAGATCCCCCTCTACTCCACCAGCCTGGCCAAGGAAGGAGACACAGGCCTTGATATCGAGACAAAGGGACTCTTCACTGTGCTTCAAGGGCTTTATCTTGAGAATGTATGCCAAACGAGCGCAGGAGGTCAAGGACTTGAAAATGATGAGTCAGCATCAGCGCCGCTAAGCAGGATGAAACAGCCAGACTCCTGGAGCACATCAGGAAGGCAGCCGCCAGCGACGGCCTGCTAAATCAGAGGTGCTCAAATCTTTGGTGTCAAGCTGAAAGCAGCTGTGGGCCACAAAACAATTCTATTGTAAAAACAACCCAATACACAACATTTCAATGAAACCTAATTACCTGATTTCCATACAAAAAAATATGTAGATCATTTTAATTGTATTCAAGGCAACCAGGACATGATACGAGTGCTTCTGTAATGAAGTTAATAAATGGGTGGAGTCTATTCTTCTTGCATTGTGTTTTTCACAGTGCCATATATCTAATTGGAATGAAAGCAATAAAACATGACTTGTTAAGTTTTTTTAATTTGAAGACTATTTTAATTTGTCTGCATACATTTTTGTTGATCAGTGAAGATTTATTTTACTTTAATTTGTTTTAAGTACATCACCATCAAAAGTCTGGTGAAATAATTTTGTGCTACTATTCAAATGTGAATGAGATCTGCACAGAATCATCCCAAGTCCAGTGCAAATATCTTAGTACACCTCTTGAGATAAGACGAAACAAATATTACTTACTCTAACAAGCTTAGTTTAAGAAGAACATTTCTTAATATTGATGAAAAACAACTTGTTCCAATGTTGAATTATTTCACTTATAACATGAGGAAAATGTTTTATTATAATTGAAATTTAAGGAATATTTGACTTAAAACATTCCTTGTAAGTTAGTTTAGCCTCTTTTGAGGCGTACCACAACATTTGCACGACTATTTGCAGCGGTGATGCGTCTTTTTGAGCCGAGGTCGACTTTTCAGACTTTTTCTTGACTCTTGTGATGCATCAGCAGCACAGGGACTAAACATGAGCTAACTGTGCAAACTGGCAGCTGAGAATCCATGTGTTTTAGAATAACTGAAGCATTTTGTTCACAGAATTGACTATAAAGTAATAGCAAAGGTGCTAATTTAGCAGTTGGAAAAAAAGTTGAATGAATGCCGTTTTGATGTCTGCACACTTGCAGTAAAACGCTGCTGGTGGAAGCTGTTTGCTGGTTCTTCAGATCACACACAACTGATCGTCCTCTGGTGAGAGTGCAGATGTCAAAGCTGACCAGAGTAAGTGACCATATTCACCCATCACCCTGTGCAGGTGCAGTGGACCAGCAGCTGTGCTTTTCTACAGACATTTTTCTCTTCTTATCACAATGTGAAAAGCGCTGTTGAAATTAATAAACTGAAGGATGATTTCAGTCCTTTCAGCAGCTGCAGGTATAACACATGCTGGCTCACTGTCATGCTGTAGTGGCAGACTGAATAGAACAGACATATGGTTAATATGATTAGTAACACCTGTGCTTTATACTCTGATTAGTCAGAGCCTGGTGTGAAAAAAATGTGGTCTACTTCAATTTGTAAAGCAAACGGTGAAGTTGAATCTGAACCAGGCGATAATGAGAAAACCAAGGCTTGGAGAGCAGTGGCGCTCGTGATAAAAATTGGCAAGTATTTTGAACATAGCGAGCTAAGTGAACGCGCTTAAAAGGTTTGATTTGAAATTCAATTTGCAGGATAATGTCCCATTGGCCCAAATGTGCAAATTACAAGGAAGGCTGATTGACACAAAATGGCTGCTAAGAGGTGCATAAAATTGCATTTCGTTCAAGTGCTTCCGCACAGAATGGTTTGCGGGTATGCACTTGGACAACTTTTTTCCCTGAACCTTTGCAGCTATACTGTTATATTTTATATTATATTTTTAAACATTATACCATATAGGTAACACTTTATTTGAAGGGTGGTGAATAAGACTGTCATGACACTGTTATAAACATGTCATAACACCTGTCATGAATAAGCCTTCATGAATATTTGTGACTGTTGTCATAAAGTGTCATTCGGTAAATTACGACACTTTTAATACAAAGTTGACATTATTCAAAATGTCTTTGTCATGACAACTTGACATTAACCAATAAATCATTACCGTTTAAACTTTACCTTTAATAACATAAAGTCACGTAATTTTTAAAGAGCAATCAGTAATACTTTTATAACAAATTAATATCAGTAATGATTTATAGGTTAATGTCAAGTTGTCATAAAGACATTTTGAAAAATGTCAACTTTGTATTAAAATTGTTGTAATTTACCGAATGACACTTTATGACAACAGTCATGAATATTCATAAAGGCTTATTCATGTTCATGACATGTTTATGACATGTTTATAACAGTGTCATGTCAGTCTTATTCACCCCCTTCAAATAAAGTGTTTCCCATTACACTGTGTGCAATTTTCACTGCATTCTTTCTCTGTTCCAGTATAAAACAAAGCCTTTATTGCACTAATTACTCTACATCTTATACAAATTGGCCACCTATCATAGAGTTTTAGTAGTTTTGTTCATAAAATGTGTATTGACATACAAAGTAATGGGTCAAATGACTCATTTCAACCTTTAAACTATATCTGTCTTTGTAAGGAGCATTTAGTGAATTTGTCTCCAGATGCTTAGTTTCTAATCTGTAAACGTAGCTCTATTTCTTAGCAATTAAATTGCCAATAAGCAGCTGGATACATTGACAGTGGATGCAAAAAGTCTGCACATTGCTGATAATGTGTTGGATTTTTGTAATATAGAAAATTCAACTATTTTTATGATGGCACAGCATCGTGAAATAGTAAAACTTGCCTATTCTTATTTGTTGTTGCAAAAATGGCTCCAACTTTGTCAGATTGTCAGATTAAAGCCCACTGTCCTCCATTGACATGGTTAGATTCAGGTAAATGAGTATAAGCATTCTCAGGACTTTCTAAGTGTTCTCTAAATATGTAAAAGTAATGAGTAAGTACTCCACAGTTTATAAGTAATATTAAAAACGAAATGTTCCAGTTCTGGAAGAGTTTTTTCCTGGGGTCTCACCACAAGGCAGACAATACATCTCAAGATATCAAAAATATCATCAGTGTCATCAGTTGTTGTTTGTTTTTTGATGAGCTGTGTCTCAGTGGATCACGTGATGCTTGGCGCACTGTGCAGCTCTTTGCACTTCAGTGTAGTGAGCGGCGCTTCCTTGGTTCCATACCGCCATCTTGTGGCAACACAGAGCAGCACATGTCAGTTTGAAGGAACCTGCTGTTACCTTGAAGGGATCAATCACTGTGAGCGGCTGTAAAATGGTTTGTGACGCAACAAAACCACCACTATAATATGGCAACATGAGTAGCAACATACAGGTGAGTGTCATTAAATTAGAAAATATGAAAAAAGTTAGTTTTATCTCGACAATTTAAAGCTGTTTCAATTATTTGTTTCTGTTCAGTTTGATGAGATTTGTTGAGGACATTAGTGAATGAAAAGCATCATGAAGACCAAAAAATACAAGAGAAAGGCCAGGTGGAAAGATTAGCGACGTTTAAAGCAGAATTAGGTTGTAAAATAATATCCAGGCAGGTTTGTAGGGATCATTTTTACAGCATTGTCCTAATTTTTTATGGAAATGAGATTAAGATCCAGAACATAAACTTGTTGTGCTTAAGCCCTTTAGTAATAAATTTGTCTGTAAGTCATTTTTCAGTCAGAAGACCCAGTCGTGTCCAAACTCTGCTGATTTCTGAGGATAATTCCTCAGTATTTCCACTCAATGTGCTTTTTTTCACGATAACATCTTTTTAATGAAATAAATAAATCTCTATATCAGCAAAACATTCACAGAACAAGCACATCAAGCACATACTTCAAAGTTTGGATGTGAAAAAGCTCAGTAGGATCCTCATGTATTTGAAAAACTAAATGTGTCCTTTAATGTCAATCAATGAGATAAAAAGTCATGTGTGTTTTTAGGCTATGTAAATATCAAAACTTAGCTGTAAATATGCTAAAAATTCCGGTAAGGCAAATCAAGGAATAAAGAACAAAACAAGTAATGCAAGAGTTTTGTTTGAGGCCCATAAACCCTTTTTACTATTTTTAAGTAATTCTCTCTCTAGTTTATCCTCTGGGTACAGCTGGGTAATGAAATCATTAAAAGGAGAAATCTGAGATCTGCTGCTGCCTGGCAGAGCAAAGTGACCTGATATATCCTTAAATGAAAGCATCTTGCACAGCTCTCCCATTAAAACTAATGCAGGGTGTGTTTCTGTGTGAGTGTGTGTCTGAGGAGTTGGGATCTCAGATCATCTCTTCTTCTGCTCCAAACCTTCAGGGAATTGAGTCCCGCACAGACCCTCCCACTGGGACCTGCTGCTCAAACAGCAGCGACCAAAACAAACTGATTCACCACTGAATCAGTTCGTCTCCACTTCCTTCAATCCTGTTTGAACACAATTCACTTCGGAAATGTTTTAAAACTAATATGCTGAATTCTGATTACCTTCCAAAGCATTAAGCAAAAAATAAAATCAACATGCTAACCAGGGAAACTTTACCATTTGGCTATATTTCATTGTAAATCAGGATTAAACTGATTTTGAGTCAGTTTTTCTGTATTGGTTTGATTCTATTTTTATGGATATTATTGGACATATTTCATTTTTGTAAATATGCAGATTGATTTGAATTTAAATTAATTGAATTACTGTAATCTAATTACTTTTTTCAAGTAATGTGTAAAGTAAGTAAAAGGTAATTATATTACTGTTACTTCTCTGCATTTTGAAACAGTTATTTTGCGTCTCAAGACAATCACATGTGTCATTGTCATTTAGTAAATGTTAAAAATCCGGATTGTATTCAGGAGACTTTGATTTAAATTATTTCATTTCATTGCTGTATTTTACATCTATTTGAACGAAGGAGTTTAAACACAAAAAGTATTTTTTTATTTTAAACGGTGGAATTGTCAGAAATACATGATTTTCTTAAAATATAGTAGAATATGTAAAGAATAGATTTAAATATTTAATAAAGTTGTGTAAAAATAATTTTTTGTGATGCACTGTGCATAAAGTTAAAATAATGAAACAAATCAAGTTTTAAAAAGAGATGATTTAATTTGATTATATTGTAAATGGTTGAATATGCAGGAAGAAATGTATATTCAGGTTGTGCATCATTTTTTAATTGAGTAATTAAATAACTAATTAACTAAGAAAATTAATAATTATGACAGTAACCAGATCATTTTCTTGGGGGAAGTAATCAGTAATTAGTAAATAATTACTCTCTCCAACTAACTTGTCCACAACCCTGCAAGAACAAGCTGCTTTAGGCAATGAACGCATGGAGTTATGGTTTATTTAGCATTGCAAAAGAAATGACACTTCATGTATGTATAAGGACAGAACAGAGGAATTAATAGTATAATCAATATTTATTTTTTATTTTAATATCTGTTTGTCCAAATTCTTTCTGACAGAAAAGGCCTGAAAGATGATAAAACAAAGGTTAAGAGGAGGTTTTATGAAAAGTGAATGAAGGTTTCAAATGATTATCTCAACTGATTTTAAATCACAAGGTTAAGGATCTCTCATAGTTTTTAAGAACAGATTTTACAGCCTAATATTCTGAGCTCTAAAAAGTAACATTATTTTGAGGAAGAGGAAAAAGAAGGAAGGAGAGAGAATGATTAGGAATTTAGTGTTTCAGAACCACATCTTGTTCACGTACTTCCAGCACCATAACCGTCCAATCAGCAGAGGAAGACTGAGGGCCAACAGTGGCTCAGAGCAGCTGCTCATTTTCACATATTCACTTTTCTCCATCTCTCAGCAAGTAGAAATCTTTTCCACCAGTCACTCTGACTGGTGGAAAAAAATTCTAATTTATTAAATGACAGCATGATCACTCATTTAATAACAATTATTCTTTCACCTTGTCAGGATCTGAACTAAGTATCTATTCTCTTTTTATTTGTTTTTAAGCAGACATGCACAATAAAGGATTTTATTTTCTTATCTCTTCGCCGATAAAAATGTTAACAAAGCAGTAATATTTATTATCAGTCTTTTAATGGTCCTTTGTTAAAATTACAAGCTGTATCTTCATCTTTTTTGAAGGATGAGTCGGTTCTTCAGCTCTTAGCGCTGCTGCTAGATGATGAAAAGCTACTTAAGCACCTTCAAAAAAAAATTAGCAAAGCATCAACAAATAACACATTAAACCTTTTTATTGCTATTATTCACATTCATACACCAGATAAACATGCATAGTGGTATTGTTTATTTACAACAGATAGAGCAACTGGATGTTACAACTGTGTATAAATATGTTTGACAAGAAAATGTCCCGTGAAGTAAAGTTGTCCCCTCAGTTGGTAGTTTATAACCGACAGATCCCCCACACTGGGGCATGAAAGGTCTCAGTTTTCCATTTTCCTTTAAATACATCCCTCCACTGACGTCCTCCTGCATCCTGTCCGTCCAAAACAATGTTCTTGTTTCTAAAACATGACTGGATCCGCTGCGGCAAGGAATCCGTGTTCTTGGTGCTGTGGCTCTTTGGCTCCACATTTACATGCATATGTTAAGCTTAAGTAGCTTAGCAACGTAATAATAATGATAATAAATATAAAAAAGTCCATGATTTCCAACATCCACAGAGAAGATGTCGCTCACAGTTTGGTGGAAGGGCCTGAAAACTTTGACCAAATTTGAATTTTCTAAATTTTAAATCTCATGTTTGGCAATGAGCACTCTACAAACCCAGTCCTCACAATTAGCTTTATACAGTGACTAATTCTGTATGTTAGACAAAATAAAAGAATGTAGAAGGAAAAAAGTACACCTAAAACCATGCAGAAAGGAAAATACAAACTAAAAAGATTCTACTTGTCATCAAACATCAGGCAGAAGAGAGAATTGAAATGTTTGTCTGTAGATGGCAGACAGTGAAACGGATATAAAAGCATGGAGCTAAAGCAGGTCATTGACTTTACATCGACCGTTTAGCTCTCCATGACAAACCCAAGACGAGTTCTTTAAAAATGAACTGTGGTTTTAATTCACCAACCTTCAGTTTTTCACAGTAATACTGAGCAAACGGCAAGAAATAAACATGCATCTCCTTAGTTCAACTGAATCCTGTCGTCTGAGTGTTTTCATCTGCTCGCCTACAACATGCGGTTTGTTATTTATTGTCTAGTGACTACAGAAACAATCATGGTAGATTCTTTTCAGCAAAGCACTTTAAGCATTTGACACTAAAGGGAAAATCAACAATAATGAAAGCATCTTCTTTGGCTCTATTTCCTGCAAGCAAACAAACCAAGGCATTGTTAAATCGGGTGTGTTGTATTTTTACACCTGCTGTCCAGATTATGATTCGGTGGAGGTCACCACATTATAACTTAGTCAGAGGGAAAACTGAAAGCCAAAAGATAAATGTCACAAGTAAACAAAGATAAAGTTACAAAATAAAAAAGTTTGTGCTCCCTAACAGAATGATAAAATTGTTCTACTTTCAAAGAGAAGAAGATCAAGCATATCATTATGATCACCAGCCAAATACTGGACTGGTTCCCTTTTAATTGGCTCATTGAGGTTTGGGCTGAAGGTGCTGCAGCATCTTGTCCTCTAAGTCCTGTTAGCTGCAACTTTATGGATTCATGTCAGTCCAGTGGATTTAGATTCAGGAGGCTTGAAGGCCAAGTCAACACGTTGTTGGGTTCCTCAAACAGAGAAGGTACATTCAGACAACTGCACTGCTTCCATAGATGGGTAGGTGGCGTCAAAGTCAAAGTAACATCCACCAAGACATTTGGCAGCAGAACATTGTCATTATCATGCTAATGTAACTTGCCTTCTTTTGGCTTCCCGTGGCTTTGTGCTCCCCAGATGGACAACACATGCTCACCGGGCCATTTGTGGGTTGTGAAAGACAATTTCATTCATCAGATTGTTGGTTATCTCAGTACTGGACAGGAGTCAGCAGGGCAACACACTGTGCTCAACACACACCCCTTCTATCAAAACTGGTATTAAATTAATCAGCAATTTGGTCAGCAGTGTCTTTTCTGTTGGACAGATCCAGTCTATCTAGAGGCCAGCCTGTCCATGAATGACGCTGTCACAGAGTCACAAAGTCTCTGCCTTGGACCTCTTTACATAGAGACTGACCACTGCAGACAGGGACGTTTGATGCTCTGACCCAGTCACAAGGCCACTATAAACTCAGGTCCTAATGTTTGCCCATTTCCCTCTTTGCAACACATCAACTGTGGCCACAGTGACAAAAATATTATGCCTCAGGGGTGTACTTACTTTTGTCCTGTATTTTGTTCTGACCCTGTCACCATTACACTTCGATGTGTGTTCAGTGGACACAATGGTTTCCTATTGTTTATGTCTGTGAAGTTGCTGCAAAAACACCATCACTGGCTACACTTAGAATGCTTTTTATGGCTTTTAAAATGTAATAAAGACGTTATAGCCACTTGCTGCCCCATCATGGTTATGTCAGCATTTACTGGAATAGGATTTTCCCCTTCTTTGTTAAAGTTGAATCATAAAAACCGAGAAATGCCATGATGTTTTGTTTTTGTTTTTCACAGTGCACAGAGGTTTCCGTCCTCTTTATTTACTTTGGCCATTTCATTCCCGTTCCGCAAGGTCTGGCTACTACTTTATGTTTTTACAAAAACCCAGAAAGAAACAACTGCTGAAGCCGCACAGAAAAATACTGCATACATAACGTATCTGACTGTAGTTTGAAGTGTGGCAGTCCTGCACATCCACATGTCTGACCGGTGACTCCAGCTCTGTGGGCATCGACTCCACAGCGTGAATTAGCAACAGCTTAACTATCTACATCCAGAGTTTATGATACGCTGATAACAGTTTGTTTTTCTGTCTTTGCCAGGTTTATTTTGTACCACGGAATTGATTATGAAGAGAATAATGTTTCCTTTTCCCCCTCAGTGGGAAAATCTAGTTCAATTTAAGGCGAGTCTCAGGAGACAAGATTGTAATTTACCACAGCATCACATGAGCAGGCAGTGTTGACAATAACATGTTGCATGATAATTAAATATCCCTAAAAAACATTTTTTATGATTAGATACCACTTCAGAAATGGTTTGATATATACAGAGGGAGGAAAAGTATTTGAGATGCCTCCATTTTGTAGAGTTTTTTCATTTCCAAAGAATGGAGAGGTCTGTATCGTGACAGAGAGGATCTAAAAGAAAATCCAGAAAAATCCTGTACCAAATGTATATTAAGTGGGTTTATTTTTTCAGTTTGGCACATTTATTCACCATTTTTGCCACCTAATTTCTCTCATACCTCTGGTATTTTAGGATGAACCATTTCTTACACTTTCTTCGTATGTTTCGTGTTATTTAATAAAATGTACTGTATTCATAAAATTAGGGACTGGATACAGAGAGCTTCAAACTCGTATGATGATTAGTGAGATAAAATTGGTTTATAAATGACTAAAGGCCACTATATATCTTCATATTCTCAATAAAAAACAACAAATGCAAGCAAACAGAACCTTACTGCTTAGTTAAAAAAAACCTCACAGAGTGACAGAGAAGAAGATTTTCACAGCTCTGGCAGGAGCCATCATCCATTTGGAGAATGTTTTAGAGTTTTCTCCATGATGGGTCTTTTTCACCTCACAACTGCCATTTGTTTTTTCCTCTACTTCCTCCTAAATGTTGCAGGAAACAGAAGATAAAGTTATAAAATATCGATGATCAGTCCATCACAGCAGAAAATCAAAGTGCTGTGGGAATTTGCTCTCACATAACAGCCCTTGTGAAATCCGTCACAAAGCCTTAAATCACAGCTCCATCTTAAAATGAATATATCCCAACTAGAAAGAAGGCATTAGCCTTTTCTTATTTCTGGATTGGTAAAACTGTTCAGACCCTGCGTTCTCTGATTAGAGCTGGCCGTTTTGTTTTAGCAAAATAACTGATTTATTTAGAAAAACAGGAATGGAAAGTATACAGGTGAACCTAAGTAAACTAAAATATCATTAAAAAGCAGTTCATTCATTCATGAATGAAATGAGGGTTCGTTCATTCATGAATGAAAACTCCACATTTAATTTCTCAGAATTTTGAATATAACATCAGAAAAAATAGCTATAATTTTCCAAATATCAGCCTTGAAAATCAAGGCAAAGACTTATAATTTGCAAGAAATAAAAAATTATTATTATCAAGTTGGTTGAGTTCTGAATCTTAGTATATTACTGGGAAGTTGTGTGGAAGGAAAAAAGTAAAGTAAGAAAGGTGCAGCCTTTTCTTTAGTGGAGCTCTTCGTAAAGCTGATTGTGGAAATTCCTACTGATTTTGGAAGAAATAGCATCTGCTGATGTTGTTCCACCTTGTTTTAGCACAACAATCAACATTTAAAGAACTTTATGCTTCCCTTTGCTGACAAACAATATGGAGATCCTCATTTAGAGTTCGAGTAAACTACCCTAACCTAATCCTAATACAGAATCTATGAAGACAAACAACACCAGAGCCAACAATCAAAGTAGTTGAAGGCAACCAGCTCCCATGCTGTGTCTCACTGATCCAGCAGTTCATGCAAAAAGAGCAGAAACCAATTATTAAGCATCTATATTGTAAATGGGGATGCTGTTCAACTGCTATTTCAACTGTCAATAATATTCTAATTTATTGAGATGCACCTGTTTTGATATTCAAAATGAAGCTGCAATTCTATTTTTAAATAAATAAATAAATAAAAACAATGGTCTCATTTGAGTTTGCTACTTTGCTCATGAAACCAAACGTAGAAACGGTATAAACCCATCTCAGAACACACCTTGTTAATGCTTTCTATACATACATACAGTAAAATACACTTCTTGTCTACACACACTCTTTGCCTCACACTCTCAGAGACGATACTAGAAGTACAGGTAATACGTCCAGTAGAGCAGGTTGACCATGACGAAAGAAAGGGGGAAGGTGACTCTGGAGTAGTTGTCTATGTGGTGAGGGTTCTCGATGTGACAGCAGCTTATAAAGCGGAGGATTTTGCGCAGTGTGGCAAGAGTGGTGAGGCACCAGTTGGTGGGTTCTGGAGGGGAGACTTCAGGCTTGGGCTCACTGCCTGAAGGACTGGAGGGGCTGACGCTGAGTTCTGCAGAAGCAGGCGCCGGCGGCGAAGTGACGGCGGCCTCCTTGCGTCTCTTGGCTCTGCTGGAGTGAGCGGAGATGGTGGTGACGATGCCGTTCATCTCGTCGTCCATGTCGTGCATGTGGTGGCCGTACTGCAGGACAAAAGGTCAGATGGAGTAGAAACTTGATAAACGTGATTATTACAACAAAGATGATAATCATTTAGGCAAACAGAATGAGTAGGATGATGAGAGCTACACCATCGTTCACATTTATTAGCGCAGTAAAGATGTGTAAAGGTCTTTCAACCTTTCAAACGTACAACAAAACGAATGTTTCCTGAGCTTAGATGCTTCGGTAATGTCAGATTAAGATAGTTTCTGATAAAATCACTGTTCACTTGGGCCAATTACTAATTACGATGTTTCCACCATCATCTCAAGATGATGTTGTGCTTAAAATACAAGAGCGCAAGTGACAACCCAGCAGTCTGGATGAAAGGTGCCATAAGTTACTGCTATTTTCATTTTGTCCCAATTATTTTTTAATGTGAGATATCTTTCTCACCACTGCTTCAAAACATGACATTATAAGTTATTTAGTGCCAATAACTGTAGACGGTGTTGTATGATTTTGAACATTAACAACAATGCTTTTCGATGTACAGCAGAGTCTCACCATCAACATGTGAGCGTCAGCATGAGTCAGCGTGCAGAAGTGGGCCACGGCGTACTCAATAAGCGCTCCAAAGATGAAGCTGAAGCAGATTCCCAGGTAGACGTCAATGGCCTTGATGAAGCAGTTGGCATTGGGCAGCGACGTCCGCGCTCCCATCATCAGGGTGGTCATAGTCAGGACTGTGGTCACTCCTGTCAGACAATAAAACCAGCATTGGTCTGTAGAGATATGTGATAAACATGTTCAATGGTTGATTCAAACCACAAAAATTCTAACAGCCAAAACTAAATAAATTATTTTTTAATGACTAAAACGTTAGTCTGAGCGTTTCTGAAAACCACTTAATATCGCATCTGAAAGTATGAACTGTCCTTACTGTTTCCACATTTATAACATTATAGATTTATTCTAAAAGCAATGAGTATAGATTTGTTTAGAAAAATGTCTTTTTCTGGTTTGCTCTAGAATTTGCGTTTCACAAAATAAAATAAAATAAAATAAAATAAAATAAAATAAAATCCTGGAAAGGAAGAGCGCATTGGTGTGTGGTTTCTCTTTTTAAAATATGAAATAAATTTAACACCAACACTGTAAAAGTTTCAGTCAAGTGTAAGAAAAAAAAAGCCAGGGGCTAAATCTGGTACATTGGAGTTTTATGCAGTTAATGTTCCTGAATAAGTAAACTCAAATTCATTTATAAACGTTAAATTTTAAATTTTTAAAGATCTATTTCTACTGTTGAAATGTTTATGACGGAGTGGCAGAAAGTGAAGGCGTCTACAAAACGCATCTGGTGTTTAGCAGTTATAAGACATTTTCTCATGACCTCATATATACATAGATCTAGAGTGTCTAGTCAACACTCAATCATGAAAGGATTATGGTAATTATAGTTAGATTTGTTCAAACTCTGCAAATTGGACAATTTACAAAGTGTTAAAGAGAATTAAGGTGATCAGTGGATGAAACATTAAACAGATAATTTAGCTCATTATAGCAAACAAGCAAGACGGATTGAAAACTGTCTTGATTGTGATGGAACCATCCCACTTCCCCAACCTTCAGCTGTTCATCTGGATCATGTTCAATAACCAGAAAAAAATAATAAACCTTGTGTAAAGTTTCTTTTTTACAAGGCCATAAAATTTCAAATAGCATGATTACAGTAAAATAAATCGAATTAGATTTTCTAAGATACAACACCAACGATTCACAGGGAACGAGGACCAAATACAGACATCATGAAAGATTCAGCTGACGGTCAAGATTAATATTCTGTCAGCTTTTAAAGGTTAGAATGGATGCAGTCAGGTGAGCTTCAGGGTTGCAATGCGTAGCTCAAACAGAATCAATTTAGAAAAATCTTTGAGCTCAAACTTAAACCAAGATTTGACCAGATTGCATCTGAAATTCATCCGTCCAGCCACTGCCTTTCACTCAGTGGACCATCTGCAGAGGAGCTGCAACACCCAGAGTTAAAAAAAGTTATATGTCTTGAATCATAGGCCACTTAAGCTGCAACGTGATTCACAAACTCCTAAACAGTGGAGGTTCAAAGAAGTTCCTCATCACATTTTTTGTCATGTTAAAACAACAGTTCAAAATCTCATGAGAGATTTTGTGAGAATAAAATCATTTTCTCCAAAGTTTTTGGGGAAACAAATGACAGACATAATAGAAAAATATTCCTGAGTCAGATTTGATGAATACCTATGCAAATTCGAGCCGGAACAGAGGATAAGGAAATCCAGAAGGACACCCATGAGAGGACCACCAGCAGGCTGGAGGGGACGTACGTCTCCAGGATGAAATAGAGAATGCTCCTTTTCAGCTCAAAGTGGAAAACCAGCCTTGGGTAATGGCCTTCAAGGGAAGAGAGAAGAATCAAGAAACAGCCATAAAAGAAAAAATATAGAGGCCAATGAAGTGGCATAAACTTACCTACGTGACGTAACCCAAAATATCCAAAGATAAGGAACTTCTTTTAAACCAAACTCAAACATTAGTCAGATATTTAGTCTTCCTTCTCACCCGTTTCGTAGACAGCCTCTGAGACAGATGTGTAGTGGTCCTCCACGGTGTACTGAGCCAGCTGCAGGGTGTCCAAACCGCTGACAGACTCATTTCCTCGGGTCCAGTAAAACATGACATCGTTGATGTTGTAGCCCCCTGAAAAAGAGCAGAGAGATGAAATCTTTTCTTTCATGTTTGTGCGTCTATAGAACGTAGTCAGACCATTTATTAATCCTTTGTTTTTATTCTTTGTTTTATGACTTTATTGTTCACCTCTTTGGTTTCTTCATTTTATTTATAGGGTATCTGTGTTATGTCTGAGCTGGAATATTACATCATCGGATGTCTCTTTCCTTTCCTGTCTGATGACTTGTTCCACAAATTCACATAAATAAATGAAGAAATAAATAACATGTTGGTTTGCACTTTGTGTTTATATGCATCTAAATAACTGGAGTTCCTTTTGAAACGTGGAACAAATCCATAAACATGCAGACATGAGCATTAAATCAGTGCTACAGCTGTAGATTTTGCAGCAACAGAATAACTGATGTTTCCTTTGCTAAAGCCTGAAGTGGCAATGAGAGAAACAGCAGGGAATGTTAATGGCTAATAGCTGTGCAATGTTCTGATCTTATTAAGACTCGGTTGTTTAGGAATGGAGCTTCACTGCGGGAGCCTGGCAAACTGGGGATAATGCTAAATATCTGCAACAAGAAAGACGTTCGAGGGAAACAAAGTGAAGAAACAGCAGACCTCCATTTAACATTTACGTAAAAGTGAATCCATAAGAATTCAAAACATACTTAATTGGTGCTTAAATGTTTTTATTTGTTGCAGAATTTTATGCAAGTGATCAGCCATGTGATGGAGACCCATGAAGCCCTTTTGTCCCATTACAACTGGATTTACTGGAAGCTATCTGACAGAAAACAGAGTGTGAAGTTGAAGGAAGAAGATGCATGTTTTTAAAAACTTTTATTAGCAGTTGGTCAGGTGGAAGTTTAATTTCAATAATCGTAAACAGGCAGCCAGAACTACACTGGAATGATTTAGATGAAAGGATATTCATGTTTCAGAATGTCCTAGCCAAAGTTCAGACCAAAACGTGACTTAAAATGCTATGCAAATTATAGCAACACTGATTCCAATCTAACTCTGTTTCAGGTTTTTTTTTTGTAAAAACAAGTAGGAAAAAAGTTTAGTCTCTAGAAATGCAAAGCAGAGAAATACCCTTTAATATGGTTCTGCAAGCACTGAATGGTGGGGTATAGAAAAGAGATGCATGCCACACTTTTCAGATTTTTAAAAAATTCTTTAAATATAATGTGCACTTTTTCTTGTGCTTCCAAATTTTGAATTACATTGTGATGATCTTTTTCCTAAAATTTAAATAACATTCAAGCATTGGAGTTTGTGGTTGTGATGTGACAGAGTGTGAAAACGTTCAAAGGAATCCTCATGCAAGTGACTGTACTTCTGTTCCTTCACTTAGTCAAAGAAGACAGCAAAAGAGTGCAACACGATCCTGGTGAGGAGCATCACTCTTACCTCGTACCATGACACAAACAGACAAAGCGTAAAGCTTGCATAAAACACAGCGCCCTGGAGAACTGAGATAACACAATTCATTATTGCTCAAAGAAAGTCTGAACAAATCTGATGATCAAAGAGAACACAGTTATGTGTGGAAGGGTTCACTGTAGCAGCATATGAGTCCAATATCGTAAGGTTATAGGAATCATCATGTAGTTGATTTTAAGTTCTAAAAGCCAGACCTGCTCATTTAATGAGGTTAAAAGTCTCAGATGCATTTTCCAAATGTATCTGTAGAGGGAGCAAGAGAGAGTAAGAACTGTAGTTTGGACCCCTGTAATCTCCTGTCAGAAATTCTGCTTCATTTCTCACCGTTCACCCAGAACCAACCCACATAGGAAGATGAAGCTGAAGCCAGTTGGTCTGTTAATGAACCTGGTTCCTCAGCATTTCAAGTGTGACCAGAGTCTTCACCTCACCTAATGTAAAGTCATGGACTGATGAGCAGTTAAAAGTGGGATACGGTTGACTTTGATGCCTTCGACAAATCATGGTTTTGTCTCTAACTGAGGTCCTTAAAAGAAGAACCGATCCGTTTTCTGACCTGCAGCACTACCACGACACAGGAAGTTAAACGTTGTCATGGAAAAGTCGGCCCTTCGGTTCCACATTCTAACAAAAGACGTTGCCAAAGGTGGCATCCAGCACCGACATTTTATTTCAAACTCTACAAAAGAATGGCACTTTTTTATGTCTGTTGCTCCCAAGAAGCACTAAATATTTTACTGCATCCTAATTTAAACACCCCACACACTCCCACAACAGCACTGCCTTTAAAGCTCCCTCCTGCGTAGAGGATCCAATTCTGGCACGGCTTTAAAAGAAATAAATCCTTGGATATACATTTTCATAAAGAGACACCGGGACAGCTAGAGGAGGACAGGATGTGATACAGAACAGAAGCTGAACATCAGGAAGGGATAGAAACAGAACTGAGGGAGGAAAAGATAGGAAAGAGATATTTAGCCAAGAATTATTGAGGGTCCAGAGGAAGAACCCACCTTTCAGTTACCTGGCTTTATCCTTTAAATGTCTTTCTGTCAGCTAAGTGGCCCTGGAGCTTGAGGTAAAGGTTTTGTGTGGAGCTGAGGGTTTGGTTGCCTTCTGGCAGGGATCAGACTGAGCCTAACCTGGCTGGCTGTCATTTTACAGAAAAAATAAAATAAAGCAAGCTGGGAATAGAAAGTGGAGGAAGATTTATGACATGTTATATCCACCATGTCACCAAAAAATAAACATTTCAATCATAACATCTTTTTTTATTTCAGGCACTTGTTGTTTTACTTTACTTTACAACCCCACATAAAAAAGACACCTAATAAACAGACAAATATAATTAGACCAAACTGTTCCTGTTATAAATCAGTTAGGATAACACATTTGATTTTTGATATTTTAGTTTGAAAAATGCTAGGATAATAAGAGGAATATATTTTTTTTCCAGAATTGTTATTCTGCAAAATTTGACCAAGTATTTTTCCACACCTGAAAAGTAATAAACTAATTTACTAGTCACTTTTCAGCAAGATTTAAGAGCTTGCTTAAAAAGTGCCAGTTCCACAGGCAGATTATTTCACTCACAAGAGATTTAGAACTAATAGTTTTCCTTCAATATTAAGAAATTCCTGACTTAAAATATACTCATGTACTAATGTAATTGAACTGCAAACCAGACCAAAAATACTTTGTAAGAATTTGTGTTTTTTCAGAAGTTTACAGATATTACATAAATATGAGGCTTTTTGAACTGTATAAGTTGGATCATAGGTTGATGGTGCACATTGGCAAACTTGGATCCAGCTTCTTGTGTTGCTTCTGAAGTAAATGTCTTCTTCCACTCAGTGGCTTTTCAGCCTGTGTTGTTTCAGGACACATTTCACTGTAGATAACAATACAACTTCTTTCGCTTTTGTTCTGGAGTTGCTTCTTTCATGTTTCACACCAAAACATGAAAGAAGGTGTTTTCATATGAGGTGAATACACAACTTTCTGGCTCTCATGCAAAATGCATGAATTAAAAATGATGCATATTTCAGTTTATGCACACCAGCCCCACAGCGCCATGCTATGCTTGGTGCAGAGACGAAGCAGCTCTACACTGAGCTCCCTCCTCCCCTTATCTCTAAGGCGGCGGAGGGGAAGCTCTGTATGACATGTGAGGCTATCAGCACAAAGCGGAGCCGAACTCAGACATGCATCCCATACTTTGAGGAGTTTCAAAACCGTGTCTACTGATGGTTCCTCTTACGGAGGATTATGTTCTTTGTTTGGTCTGTCACAGAAAGCCTGAGTGAAATACATTGAGGTTTGTGTTTGAAACAGGGCAGAGTGTGAGAACCTTTCACTCAAGGCAGCAAAGGTGTGGCTGGAGAGACACTGTTTGTGCTTTATCCGTGTTAAAGTAATATAAAAGCCTTATGCTCTGTTTAAAGGGTTCCTAAAGCTTCACAGAAAGTGTGCAGCATGTACTTTTTCTACTCAGCACTCTTCACTAACAAAGTAGATCATTTTCAAGCACAACCCTCTGGCTTTGTGTTTGTGTCTTTTATCAGAGTTGGCCGTTCCAATGCCAAACATAACAGATTATTCAATTTTTACCTAAAATGTCCCAGCACTGTGACATCAGTGGGGTTTCTTTTGCACACACATGGGCAAAGACTGCACTTGCTTTTGCAAGCAAAGTAGAAGATGAGAGAAAGTGATGCGTTTGATCCCTCGTTTTGATCACACTCACTTGAAATCACACCCACCCACCAACTCTCTGCCCCGGCCTCAAGGAGCATGGCGCAAATGTTCTTAACAAAGAGTGAAGTGTCCTTACAGCTCTCTAGTTGTAACGTGCAGGTCTGCTTGTCCATTGGGTACTTGGTCAGATCCATGTTGCAGGCCACAGTAGTGGTGATCCTGAAGAAAAAAGAATAAAGTTGTTGTCCCTTATCCATATTTAGATTTACATTTGATGGGATGACAGTTGTAAACTCATCAAAGGCTCTCATTCTTACCACAGAATATGAAACGTATTAGATGCAATGAATGATAAATGAATCCCATGGCATGTTAGCAAATTCTATAAAATTCAAAGGAAAATGTAATTTTTTACAGCACATTAATAAACTAAAAACACAGAAATTGATCCTAATTATATAACGGTAACAAGCAGATCACATTATTCATAGCAGCCACATTAGGCATTCCTCTGGCATTTATCAATATGTTACCACAGAGATGTTATACAGCTAATTAGATCTGTAATTATGAGGCGTGGAGAGACACTGCGATGGATGACATCATGCAGCCATGACGCATCATATCTGGAGGCCTTCACTTTTCATCTTTTCTTCCAGAAATAACTGCATTCAGAGCCAGACACAGCGCCCTCTACAGGACCTGGCATCTCTGGTGACAATGTGCAAAAAGCCTTAAAATACATCAATATTTTTTTTATTAAATCCTCTTCTTGTTGTTTTAGAAATCTACAGCGATGCACATGCTTTAAAGGGATATTTTTTATTTGTCCAAGCAACTTTTAATTGCCAAAATTGGTGAAAAAAATACTGAGAGCGACTAAATACCCTTAAAATGAAAAAGACAAGAAAATATTAACAGAGTTGTTACTCGACCAAACTATTTACAACAACAGGAGAAGTTATTTATATAACAATATGCTATTAATATATTTATAAGTTATTAACACCCATCAACTTGATTAAAAGCAACTTTTTATTATGATAATTTTTTAGCATATTAGATTGTTGTAAATTGTTCAGAGCAAAATTATGTTACTGCAATGAAAAACGGACAGTAAATATCAGCATTAATCAGAGATTGAAGAGAAACTTTCTGCTGCAAACCAGTTCTTCACGTTGACTCTCGCTTTCATCACCCATGTCCCATCATAAGGTTTTATTGTGATGAAATTTGATTATCTTTAACTTGATGCTTATCAGTATTTTACCACAGTGTATAAAAGGACATACATGATCTAAAAAGGGGGGCTTGTTAAAATCCTTCACTTTAAACTGCAGGGAGTTTTACCACAATCACTCTGACATTTGTAGCTCTTTCCCTCCTGACCAGCAGAAACACTTAGCACAGCTGTCCTTTCTTCCTTTTTCCTCCAGCATCAGACATTTCTCACCTCGCTCTGTCCCCTTTCACAGCTTGAATCCCCTGAGGTTGCCTTGCTTCTCCTGACTTACTTTTCTTTTTTTCTTTAGCTTGTTTTATTTTAGCTGGTCTTGTTGAGCTGCTTTTCCCTCAACAGTGTCACACTGCGGTGCAGCGAGCGAGAGCAAGCTTTCCTGTGTAAAAGCAACGGTCCATGAAGTCAGAGCCAACCAGAGGGGGTGAGTATCGATCAGCCTTCAAATGGAGTCATCTTGTCCTCAATGCACACGGGTCTTAAGAATGAAAACACTGATCAAAACTTTGATGGGGAAAGTTCACATTTTCTGTTTTTGAAGATAAGGATTGTTGCACACAGGGACAATGTTGAGGCGCCTGGATAAACCATTCAAACACACACTGGTACTCACCGTCCAACTCTGTTTAGGCAAGGTTTGTTTTCCGTATATTTAAAACATGTATGAGTGAGTCAAAACTGAAGTCAGAACTGTTGCATTTCCTTGATAATTTCTATATCTGCAGTGTTGGGAATAGAAAGTACATCCCTTTGTGATTCGCAGAGGATGACAAAAATGATCTTATTAACAAAGTTCTTATTGAAATCTAACCTCCAGTGCCTAAAAACTCACCATGTGTTTTCAGTATAATTATAAATTAAACAAAGGAAAAAGCTCCTTGTGAAACTAAGTACATCTTTTCAGAAAGATACTGGGAGAAAATAAAATGCTCTTATTGGATTTAAACTGAACTGCACAGCAATTCCTAATATTGTACTTATTTTCCGATCAATAGCTTTCATATAGTCCCTTTGTGCTTACAGTCACTAATCAAAGCGTAGAATTGAAGTTGAATTTAAATAATCAGATTATTTCTTTTAGCATTTCTTGATACATAGGACTCTAGAATTAGAAAGATGTTGTACTTTCTTTCTCCCATTCAGATCATCATGACTGTCTGTTGAGACTCACATCAAATATAACTGGAAGATGTGCAACATGTGTCCTTGGCTGACAATATTTAATAAGAATGGCACAAACTGCCAAAGGCTTGTCGTTCATACAGCACAATATCTGCGCTACACATCCAAACTGGACTTGGTGATGCTCACACTATCCACACATCAAGAGCTTCTGGACTCAGACAATCCAATAGTCGAGTAACAGTGTGATATAACTCCCAGCGTTGCAATCACATTATCTCAAATTCAGCCCACGCTTCCTCCCTCAGCCTGATTCTTCTTGATTCCCTGGCCTACATTTCTATTATCTGCTGGAACAGAAGAAGAAGAAAAATCGAAACAAAACGAATGACCAACAATGCTTCTTTGCTAGCCCACCTCAGAGCATAAAGGACGGTCCCATTGGGGAAGATGCGGATCAGTCTGTTCTCCACGGTGATATCATGCAGGAAGGATTTTTTGGAGTCAACAATAAAAGTGTCCGGCACCCAGAGAAGCTCCACCAGCCGCCCGTCGAGGCTCAGGCTCTTGTTGCCCTCAAACACCAGCCGCTCGTCCGTCCAGCGCTGGCGGAGAAATATGGTGGCCGTGTAGTCCTGCAGGGATTGAGAGAACAAGTTAATCAGACACTTTTAACAGGCATGTCAATAACAGGCTGGCAGTCATGTTGGCTGCTTGATTTGTGTGGATGAAGTCGGTTCCTGGAGGCCCTCTGTGCCTGGGGCCACAATTATCCACAGCCTGGCCTCAAATCGGCAGGTTTGCTCGGTCTTGGTTTTCAAAAACAAGACAGACTTTCTGTGCAAAACACTGACTGAGTACCAAACACCATTACTTCATATAACTAAAGGAAATGATGCAATATTTCCTTTTTCTTTTTTATTTAACGAGCGAAAATCTGAAAATTGTAGTTGTCATATCTGTTCAGCCCCACTTAACGCATATTTGGTCAATTTATTTTTCTCCTGCAAAACTGTTGAGTGTCAGAATGGATCTTAGAACAACCATATTCCAACCATGTAACATACTTTCAATGCAATGTAAGTCTGAACTTGGACTGGGTCATTTTAACACATGAATATATGCTTTGATGTAAACTATTACAGTGTGGCTCTGTTGTTGGAAGTTAGTCTTCAGATATAGTCTCTAGTTTAGTGATGGGCATGGTGTGTCCAGAGTGACATCATGTTTCTATAAATTTTTATTTTTCACCACACATACAATTTTGCGTGTCTGAACAGAGTGTCATCTGAGCAAAGCATTTTATTCCACAACTTTGCTGTGTCCCCTACATGGCTTGCAGCAAACTGAAAATAGGACTTTCACAGCTTTTTTTCAACAATGGTTTTCTTCTTGCCAGTCTTCCATAAATCCCAGATTAGGGGAGTGTTCAAGTGATAGTTGTACTGTCAAGAGATTATTCCATCCGAGCTGTAAAAGTCTGCAGCTCCTATACCATGGGACTCTTAAATATTTCATTTTACCTTAAATATGAATGTATCAAGCAATTAAAATAATAATTTTTCTAAATCCATCTATCCATTTATATATTTGTACAAGTGTGGTAGTGGCCCCCTTAATTACACTTAGTATAGCTGCAGGAATTGTCTGTGCATTGCTTGATTTTTGCATAAATGTCATTGTTATAGTTGGTTTGAATGCAAAAATTGATATTTAAATCCAAAATGTGAAACTACTGACGTCTTAAATCTAAAAAGAACCAGCAGTGTGGACTCACCACTTTGTTGGTTTATTGCAGTTAATTTAATTTACGACGCAGTGAAATGACACAAAGCAACAACAATGTCCACAACATTCCATCAAATGTTTGCATGCAATATTAAATATCTAATGTGTTGATTATAGAGCGAGTCTCTTACCATGTTGATCTCAGAAATGGTGTCAATGCTAGCGATGTCCAAACTCATTCCCACCGTCACAGGACCATCTCAAAAACAAAGATAAAACTGTTACTACACATTTACACAACACTGACATTAATACGCCGACGGGTTTGCAAGTGTTTCTGTCAAATGTGTTTGAATGATAGTGGTAAATTATTATGGTGTTCAAAGAGGAGGCCATAAAACATACAAGAAAAAATATGCTAAATGAAGCCTTTAAGTCTTCAGAGTCATAATAGAAAACGTTTCCAAAAATGCTGGTCTATTTAGACTCAGAAGTTATTTGCAAATATGTTTCATTTCTAGCAGTGAAAATGCTAACCTTTAAAGCACAATTACATAAAAACGTGCTTCTTGATTAAATAATATTTTCATTACCACAATGTTATTTGTGTTTGTATTAACAGGCTCTGCAGCATCAGTCAACATGCTGCAGAGCTTTTATCTTGATAGGAGAAAACAACAGTGATCTGGTGCTGTTTTATCAGGGCTAAAAATAAGAATACAATAGAAAGACCTGCAGAGAATTTCATTAATCCTCTGGAAGTTCACACTCATTTTCACTTCAGATTTGTTTTTCCTAGCAGGCAAATATAATGTCTGGAGCCACTGATGACAGGTTTGTAAAATTTGATTTCACTAATTAGCAAAATAATTTGAGATTTAGTCAATGCCTAAAAGCTCAGTTATGGTCTAACAACACACACACACAAAAAAATCTATGCTGAGAAATAATAGTTATTTAACAAAATACCTGAAGAAAAAACAGTAGACAACCCCAATAATTTATAAATATAAATCTAGTGTGAGCATTTTTAAAATGTATTTTTTAGTTTGATTAGTTTTAGTTCGGTGGATGTTAACAGTAAACTGTCAGTGGTTCATGGCTAAATCTTTTAACTGATCAGTCAAATCGATATAAAGATGGTTCAGTGGCTATAAAATGTACTTTTTGCCAAGATTCTCTTAGTCCACAGACTTAAATCCTATAGAAAACTTTCTTTGTGAGTTGAAGAGGAGTGATGACCCAGAACTCTGGATGATCTAGTGATTGTGCCAAACATAAGGGCCAAAGACTTTGCTCATTTTATGCTCCAACCTTATTGGGTCAACATTGTGAAATGCTGTGGAAAAGGCCTAAGTGCTGCCTGATTGGCTGCAGAGGCTGAATTATTAATGTGGGACTGCCAGAAATTATGCTGAACAAATGAACTAAAATTAAAGGTTGGAATTATCTAAAGTTGTAAGTATCTGATAATGTTTCTTTAATAAATAACATTTATTTTGAAAGGGCAGTATTATGTTTTCTACAGACATTTTATAGCACAATCAAGTAACTATGTTAACTTCAGTTGTTGTAAAAATGCTACATATATCAAATCTGACTTAAAATGTAACTTTGTAATTTAACACCTTGAGATTGTAGGAAGCTTCTGCTCTTTCTAAAACTTCACCTTCAGGAAGTCATCACAACATTGCTACTCTGTTAACCCTTTAACAACCATTCTACCAGCGATGCACTCAGAGGTAACTCATATAATAAGTAGTTGCTCAGTTCCACCAGATGTTTGCTAATTGCTGTTGGCTAGTCTGAAGGAGAAGAGGGAGTCCCATTGGTTGCCAATATAGATTAAAGGATTTCTCAAACATGCATGAAAGGACCAAGGCAAAACTCCAGGTAGGATTTTGATGAGGGAATAATATTATAACATGACGCAAAGCTACAAAAAGACAATTTTACATAAAACTGCCCCTTTAAATAATTTCACACATTTTTATCTGCAAAGCCAGAACCTCTCTGTGTGTGTTTCCGTTTTAATGTATTCTCTTTTCTTTACACCTGGATTTCAAAGAATTCAATTACATTCGAGTGTATGAATGGAGGCATGAAATATTCAGCAAGGACATGCAAGCACAATTCTACAATTTGAACTCCTCCCATTCTCCATTACACCATCATCCTCTGACTGTTCTGTCATTTCCACATCTGCATGTCTGTGCTGCTTCCTTACTGTCAAAGAAAGGCCTGAGATACTTGTTGTATCCTTTCATCAGCCTCTGAATGGTAGGAGGCAGAATCTCTCCTTCCTTCACTTCTGCGTTGAGCAGCGAGTTCTCTAACAACCTGAGAACAAAGACACAGAAAGAGAAAGGCTGAAATAAGCGACAGCTCTCAGTTCTCCTCCCCTCTGCAGGTGGATCCTTCTTTGACGAATCCGTAGGGCGTCGACTGACTTCCACTGCCAGACTTAAAGGGCTGCTGAGCTGCAGATTAAAATGGCATCAGTGAAATGGAGGACAAGCTAAGAATAAAAAATAAATATCTTCAGGCAAATATAATTTAATATAAATTATTCCCTGGCTTTGGTCTGTTTTTCTGTCCATTTTTGTCTTTTATATGGTTGCTTTCATGATTTTTTTCCCCCACTTCCCTCCCTGAATGCTATCCTTAAAGGCACATTGAAGTGTAGGAAGATGATAATACTGCTTGCAATTTGAAGCAGGGGAACATTCCCAAGCGGTGCGTGTGTGTGTGTGTGTGTGTGTGTGTGTGTGTGTATATATATGTTTGAGTGTAAATCACACCCTAAATACAGAGCTGCTCTGAAGAGAAAAAAAACCCTGAGGCACGTGCCATGATGTAAGAGAAGCTGAAGCAAGACAGATCAGGCCATGTGTGCAAGCTGAAAAAACATTCATCTCCCCACACTGGCAGCAGTCCCCCATGTCACTTGTGAGCCGATGTAACGGCGTATGAGAGGAGGAGAGCAAGCACAGAGCCTTAAAATGGGTACAATGTTTGGAGCTCTTTAATATCAGCCCCTGTGTGAGTCATGAGCATTTAGAGTGAATAGGCTTTACTGTATGAAAGCTTTACAAATTAATTGATGTAATTAAACCCCATGTGATTTCAACGGCTGTCGTTTGCAAATTGCAGAGATTGTTTGTTTTGCTTCTAAATGTGCATCTAAACTTTATCGAATGAAAGGAGAAGCAGGAACAAATACTGTCTGGATCGATGAATGGAGCCAAGAAAACGAATTGGCAAAAAAGTCCCAAAGAATTTAAAGCCATATCTCTAACTTAGAATAACATTTTACTTAGATTCAATATATCAATTACTTTATTCATATATCAATAAAACTTTATTTTCAATTTGGAAATGTTTTCTTATGCCATGCATTGTGCAGGCCCAATTCACGCCTTGTATAACTTCCCTTCACTGTGGAAGGAGCTCAAGAATCCTCTCAAGGTGCTTCTGCATACTTTTTTCTTCCACTAAACATTCCAGTACCATGCTTGGATACAGCACTCTATTAGCAGCAATTTTTTTTTGTTATTCTTTGATGCAAAGCTTATTCTGATCATTTTGAAACACAGTTCATGGAGTATAAACAAAACAGGAGCAAAAATATCTCAGTCCTGCTGCGTTACTTCGCTGCTCTATATATTTTGTTAGTTTAAGAACCAGATAAAAATCCAGTTATTATTGGAAACACTATTCAAAAAGTGTGAATTTCATCCATTCAGATTTTCCATGATGCTGATCTTTATTGTTGCTCTCTTGGTATCAGCAGTAGAAATAAGTAGCTAAATTACAAACGAAAATGCTCTGCAAACATATTTGAAAAGACCTCATCATTGTCACAATAATTCATAATTCATATTACAAAAAGGAATTTGTGTTAATGATAAATAATGTGAACATTTCTAATCTATTCCCAAAA
Organism: Micropoecilia bifurca; assembly: GCA_903067075.1. Taxonomy (NCBI): domain Eukaryota; kingdom Metazoa; phylum Chordata; class Actinopteri; order Cyprinodontiformes; family Poeciliidae; genus Micropoecilia; species Micropoecilia bifurca. The sequence continues at coordinate 61,686 of CAEGAF010061972.1, forward strand.
TCACATGAAATATTTAAAAATAAAAGAGGCAGGTTGAGAATAAACCTCTGACTGCTCATACTTTTCACTCTCTCTTTTCCAATGGAATATTTTCCTCTATTTTTCGTTGTTTTTCACCACTGTACTGTTGTGTTTTGTCCCAATTGAAGCCTTCTGTCTCATCACCCACTCTCCCCCTCTCTCTTTGTGTATATATAGTCCTTTTCAGTCCTTTTCAGTCTGTTTGCCTGCCAGATTTGTCAGCCTCTTCACCTGCCTGCTTGTTTTCCCACTTTTATTTTTTGGAGGTTTGTTTTGTTTGCTGCTATTTATTCCAACCCGTTTTCTTTGACATATTTATATATATTTTTTTCAAACCTAACTGCGTCTCTGTCCTTCTAAACTCACATAAAACACACTTGTGTTGAAAAAAAGGCAACATATTCAATTCGTATCACTCTGAATGATGACAGGAAGTTTTTATTTTCCTTGGGCAGAGCTTCTTTACTCCCTTGGTTTTTTTGTTGTTTTTTTGTCCTGAACTGGACCCCCTAAGATTTTAAACCCAGAATTGAATCCACAGTGAAAAAAGAGAAACTTTTTGCCTAAAAGCTCAACTTGTTTCACCTGACTGTGTCAAATTAGCTGAGATAGGGGGTGAGGAGGGTGAGGGGGGGGCGGCTCCACCTTGACAGACTGATGCTATGCTGCATAAAGTCCCACTCACATGGCTGGCAGCCTGTTGTTTCAGTTGGCAGCTCTTTTGGATGGGGAAGCCGTGTTAGTAATGGTGCTGACTGCATTCTGCTTTTCGTAAAATCAATCTGGGTCACCCTGTTTGACCCCCCGTCTCCCCACACAAATGTATGTGTGTGTTTGTAATAACAGACATGAAGGGGAAAAATATGTACAAAATCCCACAAAAGAGGTCCAAAGCTATACAGATTTATTTATTAATTTTATTTTATTTTTTACATAAAATCATTGTAATGAACATTTAAACGTTTAAGTAACGCAAACAGAAACACTTTCTAGTGGATGAAAACCAGGGTTGTCAGATAATGGAATGCAGGCGCCTTTTTTTTAGCAGAATATGTACGAAGATCTCACATCTCCTCTCATTCTGTCCATCTCAGTAAATCCCCAGACTCTAACGGTTGGCTGTCTAAACCTTCACCTGCAGAGTGAGACTTGAGCTTTCCAACCTGCCAAACAGTTGCTAACCACTGAGCCCTGAAAATAAAATAAATAAAGAAGCAGAAGAAACAGGGAAAGCAAAGCAGATTTCCAAAACACTCCAAGAATTCATGATTTCTTCCAATACAAGCAACTGATCTGAGATTGTTTTGTCTGAGCAGCAACACAGATTGAGTCAAACATAAAGTGATGATTTATATTTTCTCACGCATGTGCATTCACAACAAATACCATTCATATTCATGTAGCGCAGGTTCCCTGAGCCCTGCTGGTGTGAGGAGTGCGCACTATGACACGATGCAGACCCACAGCCTGCACACTGTGCTGCCTATCAAGAATAACAAGATGCCACTGTTCCACAGCCACTCCGACTTTCTAAGGTTACATGCATCTAAATCAGGGGTGTCCAAAGTTAGTCCTCAAGGACCCCTGTCCTGCATATTTTAGTTTTCTCCCTGGTTCAACACACCTGGATCAAATTTTGGCTCATTAGCAGGCCTCAGCAGAACACTGACATGCTGAGGAGGTAGAGGCTTCAACCAGGTACCAAAACATACAGGATGACGAAGGACGGACTCACCCTGATCTCAATAGATTTACTGGTTTGTTTTACAAAGACCGAATAATGTAAAGAAGATCTTGGAAGAAATTAGGTGGATCCAAGTGCAGATACTGGACTTGGTCACTGAATAGGATGGAAATGCTAAAACCATTTTTATGGATATTAACTTACAATAAAATTTGTAGATTTTTTCAAAGAGGAAATCTTAAACTTCTGAAAGAAATTGCAGTGTGGGAACCAGAATACCTAGAAGCAATGCAACTTGGCACACTGTTAGCTGGTGTGACAAACTAGCTAATAGCATTAGCCAATCCAGAAGCACCATCTGTTTTTCTTGAGACAGTACTGCAAAAAAAAAGCTTGGTACCATCTCTGTATTTTAATAATTGTCTGATTATACAAAGGTAGTTGTATTCAAGCTGTTTTTCAGATTTTCGTTTAGGTGAAAGAAAATGTAGGATGAAAATCATTGCATTGAAGTCTGGATGTAATTTTCTGTCCAAGTACCATTTATACATCAGCGTCTACATAGTGGAACTCAAAATAGGCTTCATTCTCTTCATAAATACCAAAAAGCATTTTAGTAAAACACAATAATTAGACTTCATTTACACAGCTGGGATAAAAAAAGATGAAGACATTTTCCTTAGAGTTAAGCGTTTCTGAGCTACTAGTATCAGTACATGCTCAACATTTGGATGTCAAGAGGAGCATCAGTGTTTCATCACTTCAACTGGTTTCTTAGGGTTCATCTGCCCTGACCTTGGAAGTGATAACATCATCAGCATAAATGGGAGTCTTTGTGAGAAAACAGCAGCTTTAATATGATAATCAGCCAGTCACACACAATCGAGCCAGGTGGAGGAGGAAGTGAGAACAGGAAGCAGCGTTTATTCTGTCCTCGTTTGTCAGGATCAGTAACTAATTAGCCCTTTGGATATTCACTCACTCCCATTTTCTTTGTTGCATTTATCTCTCATATCTCCCCTCTATTCATTTTTCTGTCTCACTGCTTAAATAATGCATAAATGTGTTATTTAAGTGAAAAGTGGTTCTAATTAACCAAGAAAAAACCCCTCAGTAATGCAGTGTCTACAAAAAAAATCACAAACATAAATTGGACCCCAAAAAATTAGCAGTTTTATATCATTTACATATAAAGACTAATAACATGGTAGAGGCGCCACTCAACAATGGCTTTGATACATACCAGGTGTTCTGGGTCATAGTTTACTACAGGTACATAAAACTAGCAAGGAATATCTCTAACTTCCAGTTACTAATCAAATGTACAAATAACTGGAACTGCTGATAAAAAAAAGCCCCTGCAGTTGATTCTTACTGGTCATCCTGGTTTTGATTTGGTAGGTAGTGCTCAGTAGCTCTTGTGTGTTCAAATGCTGCTTCCAGTAAATATTCAACATTTCTTCCAACCCTCTTCTGTTATGAACTGGTTTCTGGGTTCCTGCCTCTCCTTCCCCTCGTCTGACTCGACTGCTGTAGAGTCTTGTGTGACCAACATTCATAAAGGTTATTTTGATAGTGAACAACTTCTGATGATTTTATGGAAAACTTAGACTTGTGAATCTTATCATTCTGCAGAAATGTGCAGGTCATCATTGGCTCAGCTCTTTAAGTCACTTTCTTCTGTCAGAAGTGTTGTGGGAGGCACCAGGTGAAGGCTGGATTATGATGAAATTATAATCACTTCATCTCCAGATCATGAAACCAAACGGTTTCCACTGAAATTTATAAGTTGTCCAAAAGAGGCTTTGCAACGATACCATTGTATTCATTGTAATTTATTCATCTTGAGATCCTTTTTTGGTGGTACATTGTGCTTAAATTAATGATTAAACTAGGTACTATTAACTAGCTTGGTTTCATTTTCTAAATAATGACACATCTTGGTTCTCCATGTCTTTTTACACATGTTTCTTCATATGATCTTTGTTTACTCCCTGTAACTTTCACTATATTACACACAGCTTTACCTATGGACTAAATGCTGAGGTGTTCAATACTTGTTTTCCTTGTATTGATACTCCTTCTGTGTCTGTCAACTTTGATATTATTTAGAAAGACAATATCTGTGACGGATTTGGCTTTTCATGGGAGCAACATTGTGCAACATGAAATACGACCAATGGAAAGACAAGCGTGAACCCAGCCAGTGTAACCCCGATCCTCATTCATATTCCCTGGATGGTTGCTTATGCTAATGTGTTTTGCATTTTGATGCAAACGTAAGGGCAGAGAAATGGCTTCAGACAAAGTAATACATTGTGATGGTGTAGTCGGGTCAGGAGGACTGAGCCCTGCAGCAGAATTTGCTTTTTCACATTCAGTTCCATGACATAGCCTCCCAACATATCAGTCTACCCAGCCGCTTCCTTGTCCTCTCTGTTTCCAATGCACACAAGGCAAGGTCCGGGCCCGGCTTGCACATTTCACAACAAATTAATTCAGCTGAGCATAACCCCTGCAGAGAGCTGAGTAACACACTCACTGGACCCCTTTCTACCTCTTTTTCCACCCACTCAGCAGCAGGCTTGACTCAAACCCGCTTCTCACCCCTATTCCTTATTTCAGTGATTCATGTCATTCATTGCTTCTGCAGGATCCCTCGATTTGAGCTCCCCAAATCCCCCAGGCCACCTGTGAGCTTTAAAACCCAAACCCCACAGAGGAGAGCAACATGTGGGTTTTCTGTTCGCCCAGGGAGTAAATTAATTTAATATTCCCTTTCAAATATGTACAAAGAAACTGAGTTAAACACCCGTCCAAATGTTGTCTTAATGTATTTTTTCTTCTTTCTTTTCAGTGTGTCCAGGTTTCCAGCTTAGACATTCCCTGCAGGAGTCAGAGAAAAGGGACAAAGTCCATTCACTAGCATAATATGTCCAAAATCCCTCATTTAGAGCACATTTCATTTCTACATTTTTGACAAAATGAGATTTACACTTTTATTAATGTCTGTTCCTCATATCTGAATTTATATTTGTGCAGATACAAATATTTTTCATCTTGAATATTAGAATTGGTTCAGGGCCACAACAATAGTAAATAAATGAATATAAAGGAAACGTATTGGTGAAATAGTCTGAAAAGTTACTAGTGTATTTATATGTAGCCTCAGTCTCCCTGTTAGGTTTCAGAGATTGTATCCTTATGTTGTGTCAAAGTATTTCAATAGTCCGTCAGCTTTTCCAAATCCCACTAAATCCCTGGGAAATAGAAACTGGAAGCTGAAAACAATGAAGATACTTTCTTTAGTTAGACTTCCTGTTGCTGCTAAAGCTGCTTGGTGCTCTACAACCTACTTCTTCCTGCACTGAGTTCTCTACTCATTTACCTTTGAAGCAACATGACCTTTAATTAACCTTGAATTAAATCTGTCATCAGTTAGCAGCACAGCAACAAAAGTGTTTTCATCACCTTAGTACCTTTACTTTGTAAACACTATCTGCATTTCTGTTGTTTAGAGAAGTTTGCTGATATTTCACTGTAGTTTAAAAAAATATACATTTTATACATTTTGTACATTTAATATACATTTAATGCAGTGTTTGCATTTAAAGAGAAATGCTATTAAAATCACAAGTGAAAATGTTTCTGCAGGCAATAAGCCATTAAAAAACTCACCACTTCCTCCTTCTCATAGCACTTCCTGCCTTCGTCTTCATCATTTCGCCAGTAGTGACATCCGGTTACATCAGCCGAAAACAAGTTCTTTCAAAATTGCCGTGTTTAAGCAAATTTATTTCCAAAATATCAAATTGTGAAATGTTAAGGCTAAAGAAAAATAAGTTACTGCCACCACTTAGTTGTGGTAAAATAGAAGCACTGTTAAAGATGCTACAATTGTTGATAGAAAAAAACAAAAAAAAAAAACACCATTTACTTTAGTAATTTCGACTATCTGACTTTTTTTGGCCAAATTTTTCTCCAACATTGTGTGTATCTTCCAGAATGCTCCTCTAATAACTATTTGATTTAATTGTGTAACATTTGGTCGAATGACTTAGAAACAGTGAGACGGTGGAGCTGGTCTTGGTAAGTGATCAAAGTCTACCATTCCTGTGACAAACACAATACCATCATGTGCACAAAAATGACTTGTCTGATTTTATTTGCACTATAAATCCCAACAAAACATATTAATCTCCTCACTGTTCATGGCTAAGGTTACACTTCCCTGGGTTCCCAGGGAAGTGTAACCCGGTTGTTTCCTTGACAGCTGGTTGCAGGAAAGAGGAGGCGTCTCTTGTCTTTTAGCAAACCACTGGGGGTAACTGGTAAAACATTTTATTAGCTCAAACCTCCAGGTGTGCAGAAGAGTTGCATTCATCCTGATCACTTTACCCATTAATTGCTATTAAACTTCTTCTTTTCTTCTTTTAAAGAGAATATTTGATTTTGCTACTGTGCAAAGGCATTTTGGGGCAAAAACTACTATTGCTCTCATATATTGAGATTGTATTCTGCTGTGAAGGGACTTTCAAGCCTTCCTCAGACTCTTCAGCCATTTCACACACAGAGACATAGAGACAGGCAACCAGGCTCCACAACAAGAAGCCCCCCTGAGTTTGTGTAGTAGGCTTGTGTGCATAAAAGCAGCTGTTTCTCCCTTTCATGCTATGCCAGTGAGCTCCCTAAGCTCCTCCACATGGGAGAGAAGCAGAAGTCCCCTCGACCAAATAAAGACCATTTTCAGTCTTCATCTGTCCCCTGAAGTTAGAGGAGCCTAAGAAAAAGATTTGACACAAGAAACAAAAAGCCTTATGTCATAAGAGATCATAGATCCTTACATCTGGGCTGAGATTAAAAACAAAATTAATCTCACCAGTTAGAGATCCCTTCACCAGTTAGAGAAAGTAGGATTCGTGTAAAGATATTAATCTGGGCAGAGAAAATAGGATCAAATAAGCAGCAAAGAAGCAACAGTTTCACATAGTTACTGTATGTGAAACCAGTGGAGCAAAAAGTGGGTATGCAGCGCATGCAGTGCATAGCGGCGCTGCACCAGAGGGGGCGTCAAAACCCCGTCTGGAGGGGGCGACGCGCCGATGATGTCTTCGTATTAACTTCAACGCGCCTTACGCTCCTTCACCTCGCGCACATCACGGGATAAATGTAGCGAGTTTTACCTTTCACGCGTCTTCGTCTTAGAGGGGAGTTGGAGCGAGTGTATGTTTTCTACGCTCCTTCACATAAATGCCCCCCCTTTCTTCGACTTCTCTGTATCACTAGCTGTTGTTGTGATCTGTTTTACTGTGTAGTTATTTTGAGATTTTCTGTGTTTTGTCCTGTTTCCCATGAGTCTCTGTCCTGTCCTCCGTGTTGATTGATCCCAGCTGTGTCTAGTTTCCTAATTACCCTCGCTGTGTATTTAAGCCCACCTGTTGTCTTTGTCTCTTGTCGGATCCTCGTCGTGTTACGTCATGTGTACCAGTCTGTTTCCCTGTGTTCTTTGTTCTCCCCATTGTTCTATACCTTGACATTTAACATTATATTCATAGTCATTTTCAGCCTGGCCTGCCTGCCTCTCATCACACCTCACCAAAACCCGAATTATGACAGCTGTATGCTTAGGGTTATTGCCTTACTGGAAGGTAAACTTTAACCCACGTCTTCAATATTTTGTGGCAACTAAGATGTTCTTTTCTAGAACTGTGACACATTTTGTTCCATTCATCTTCCCATCAACTCTGACTTTCACGTCCCTGTTAAAGTACAGCATGCAGCAGCTTAGAGCAGCACCACCATGGTTGTATAACAGCTTTTTGCCACACATAACATATTATAAATAGCCCAAAGTCCAGTTTGGGTCTCCTTTGACTGGAACACCATCTTCCACATGGTTGCTGTTTCCTTTACAAACTTCCAACATTACATATTGCTCCTTTTCAACAATGTCCTTTTAGGTTTGTAGAGTAAATATAAAGTAAAGTTGTCACACCATTTTTAATTTCAGATAAGCGATTGAACGATGCTCTGCAAGAGGTTTGGATATTGTTTTATAGCCTCTTGTTGTTACCACTACAGTTTTACCCTTGACCTGTTTTCTGTATATAAATCTGCTGTTTTTGTACACATTTTTTTAAACAACTGGATTTATTCTGACAGTAAATTACAGAATCACAATATGGGAGAGGAAAAGTTAGATCACTTACTTATAGAAATACTTTTTTAAGATGTACATGTATCCTTCATTCAGTTCTGTGGAAATTTAGACCAAATTTAGCTGCTAGGTTGTACATTATACTGAAACCCCTGAGTGGTGGGATTATGTAAAGTAGTGTCCATGGTGCAAAAACCTAAATGAAATGCAGACATATTTATGCATGAAATTTGTTTTACTGTCTATTGAAAAATATTTATGTAACTCTGCCCCTAATTGGGAACAAAACTAAGAGAAAGAGAAACCAGGAACAAAAATAAGGTGCTGAGGTAATTAGTGCAGAAAAATCTCTCATTCGATTTCACCGCTGCAAGCAGAATGTTCATGTCAGTAATTTGCAGGTTCGATTTTAAATCTATTTGGATTGGGAAATAGAAGGTGAGGAAATATAAGGAGCAGAAAAGTCCTCTGACTATGAGCCTGATGACAGGTTTGGAGAAAATACTGCATACAGGAGCCAATTAGCTTTCTAACTGGAGAGAGAGACAAACACAACAGCAGAATGACAAACCTAAGAGGTCATGCTATGAAAACTGTATGTTTTTAGCTAAATTGAGATAATGTTTGAGTTGCAGAAAATTATCAATATCCAGGGTCAGACATGTTCCTACAACAAAAGCAGAAATTTCCAGCATGTGTATTTTTTAATGTGTTTAAAATGCCTTTGTTTCTTTTTACCTGTCCTGGTTCTGTCTTTCTTTGCTTGATTCTGATGTTTATTAAACAAAAGTGGTTCACAGGCATGTCTACGTCTCTGATTATGTTCTGTAGGGAGTTTCACACCTCGTAGTGCCGTAGTCTGAATTTGATTGAGGACCAAAACGGCAACATTTATTACATTTTCAGCTGCACTGTCAAACAATCTACTCTTTAAAAGACCAGTTCCCCTCCTCGCCTGTGGTGGCGCTGCACCAAGAACCACTGAAGGAAGCGTCATGTAAATCTCATAAGAAGACATAAGCAAAACCTCTTTCTTTATAAAAAGTAATAAAAGTGTCCGATTTTAGTGGTTGTATGATTTTTCCTTTGTAAATGACCATGAGTCATTTCTCCTGCAACTCGTTTATTTTAGATGCATTTACCCAGAATCCCCTGTGCTTCCTGCTTGGCATTCATATATGCATCCGAACTGAGACCGAGGTCTCCTCAGAGTTTGATTGCACATTCACACCTCCCCAAATGAACTGGACTTTCTGTGCAAATGACCTGGAGTTTAATTAAAGCAGATTAACAGGGCTAGTGTGAATGCATCCGAAAGCCCCCAATAATCTGGAGATAGCTCGATCAAAAGAACGAAACAAAGAAACAGAAATAATAGAGCTACTGCTTTTCCTCATAGAAGTAATTCAGTTAAGTTGGTTCAAGTATTTTGTCAAAATGCCTTTTGGGCCACTCACTCTGGATGTTTCCCACTGGGAGGAGACACTGGAGCACCAAGGGGATTATATAACCACTCTGGCCCAGGAATGCCTTTTTCCAGGATTAGCTGGAGAGTCTCATTGGGAAAAGAGGATTTCTATATTACCTGTTACCTCATCAACCTGATCTCAGACAACCAGGAGACGATGGACAGAGACATTGTCTGTAGATCTTGTTTTTATACGACTTTGTTTTGCATGGTAACATTGGAGGTTTGAAGATGCATGATGAGTGTCAATGATAGTTTTATCACTTATTTTCCTACAAATGTTTAGATTTTCATTCAAAATTACAAAATGTCCTTTCACTGCAGTGCAGCCTCCCGATAATAAAGAAAGTAAAAAGAGATCTCTATAAATTTTGCTACTATTCCCACTAATTTGTGCAGTAGGTCATAGAAGCATAAAGATACTCCTGTAGCATTTGCTTCAGCAGTATTTCTTTGAGAGCTGGACTCCTCTATAACTTGAAAGGCTCTTTATTCTCCATGCATACGCTGCTTCTACTTTTAGCGTCTTTATTGGCCTCTAACGTCAAATATAATCAGCAAAGAGATTCCATTATTGTAGTGATCAACTACTTATGCATTTTAATATTTCCTAACTGAGGCATCTTCAAATCATGTCAACACATAGATTTGCACTATCAACTCCTTCATGGCCACTTTAACCAATTACAGCAACAGAGTTTTGTGAATGTGGGTATAATCTTATATTGTGCAGCGAACTGATTAAATTGTTGGGTTTATTTGCTGCTCATGTTCTCACTAAAACCAGGAATACAGAGAACATGACAGTTCTAAAATACTTACACCCTGGAGCTCAGAGAGCAAACTTTAAACATGTTTGTTAGTTTATACATCTCTGAATGATTATATGGGATGCACAGTGGCACAGTTGCAGCAAGAAGGTTCTGGGTTCAATTCCTGGCCCGGTCTTTCTGCATGGAGTTTGCATGTTCTCCATGTGCTGTGTGGGTTTTCTCCAGGTTCTCCGGTTTCCTCCCACAGTCCAAAAACATGACTGTCAGGTTGTCCTGCGACAGACTTGTAACCTGTCCAGGTGACCCTGCCTCTTGCCTGGAACATTAGCTGGAGAGACACTAGCAAACCTCCTGACCCCACTAAGGGACAAGGGTGTTAGAAAATGGATGAATGAATGATTATATAAATCCAAACTCAGAGAGGCTCATGGCATTTAAATCATTCACAGTTGATGTCATTACTACACGGCAGGATGGATCTTTGCATTCCTTTTATCCCAAAATGTGACCCTACTATAAGCTAAAAGTGTACAGGGAACATTTCAATGTGTGTACCCAACAAAGTGGCCATGTACGTCATCTGCCGGTTTTGCTGGTAGCTCAGACTGAGTAAGTCAGATTTTGTTATCCTGCTGTGGCTCACATCTAACTCTTGCCAGCTAACTTTCTAGGAATCCCTTGTGAGTAACTGACTGAATATGTGAACTGTCTCCTCAGTGACTTCAACACAAGTGGCCTGCTGGTAGTCACACCAGCAAGAGGTCTCCAGTTTCCCTTCATTAATGCTAAAGAAAATTGTGCCCAGCGCGGCGAGATAATGCAATTTCCACACACAGCAAAACCCGAATGCAAATTAAAATGGCTTTTAGGGAAAATGGCTACCAGACATGAGGAAACTTTGACTTCTGAGAGCTATGCACCTTGTGCCTCTGGAATGATATCAGAAAACCCAGAATGAAACCCTTCTGGTGTAATTGGACTGTTATATTCACAAAACTGCAGTCTAGTCTTGAATAGAAACTCAGGGGTTGTCCAGCATTTCTTTTACATTTAATCTTCCCCTTGAGCGCTGAAGTGAGGACGTGCCTTGTACTGTATATGTTTCTGATTTGCAGTAGCATGACAAAACCAAAAGAGGAAGTATTCATTTTCTGCTTCATAAAAGTTCTACTTCAATTCTTAAGCCATACCTAAAATGTCTGCTGACAGTGATAAGTTTGTCGGCGACAGCAAAGTGTAATGTAAACAAGCCTACGATACATTTACAGTTATATTCACAGCGGCATCTTGGATTATTACATAAGAAAAGACACAATAGTTCTGCCTCACTCTCATTTTCATCATAATCTGCTGTGCAGCTGCTCTGCCATTTCTGCAACAAACTATAAGGTGTTTTCTGTCACATAAAGGTTAAATATCTGCTTCTGAAACCGGAGCAAACGCTTCACTCTGACTCCTGGTACTTTTGATAAATACTGCAGGGAAGAACCAGAACTTTGAGAGGAACAAAACTGTGGCTTGTTCAAAACGTCTGGAATGAGCTGGATGTTTTGACAGTTTCAAAATAATCTGAATATCATCTGAGACACTGTAATTTAGCTGGCCTTGGTGGTGTGAACGGTGATTTATCTCTATGCATTACATGATATAATATGTAAGAAGGTGAAAGCAATATTTACTAAAAGCAGGAGATGCTTTAAACTTAAAGTAGAAATGGGATCTTGAGTTTTGATGTTAACTTAAGTAGAAAAACAAAAAAAACATAAAGTAGTGCTGTAAAGGTTGACTTGGACTAGGCCAGGGTCTCTTGCTCATATCTGATTTCTTCCCTATACATTTTCTCCTGCCTATCCAGCTAACTTGAAGCCTCATTTGTGTAACAATGATTTGGTGAGATTTTTCTGAAATCCTGCAGTCACAAACTGATCTAATTTTGCAGTTTGCATTCTGCAAGCGCTGTCATTGCAGCCTGTTCATTTAGCAATTTCATCAAATGGCCTCAAAGGTAATCTGTGATAACTGCTGGAACATTTTCATCTCAATTTCAAAGCAAAAGAGCAATTAGTAATGAGGAAAGTACCCATCCATAAAAATTCTAGCAGGATAATTAGCTGTGTTTTTATTTGCATGCTCGACGGAACAGACACATAGACGTGAAATGAATGCATCTTTATTAAACATCTCTGCACATGACAACAGTGAGAGAGGGGTCAGCAAAGTTTTACTCAGCGCGTATAAGCGGGTATAAGGTGAAAATGAAACAAGAAAGTTAGCAAGGTCTAAATGAGTGATGTCACAATGTGATCTGAGGTGAATGCCATCATAATTCAGATAAAAGAACAAAGAAAAATTCAATTTTCAATATGCAAAATGCAAAAATCTGACAAAGACCGAGCTATGCAACAAAGAAAGGATATTCTGACTCGCATAAGAAACTACAAAAAAGTCATGTCATCCGCATAAAACATGCTATGCAAACTCTAGTTCAAAGAATTTGTACACCAAGGAAGAAACTTTTACAGTTTCTGAGATGAAAGAATATTTAGTCAGTCCTAAACCACCAAAGGAGCCAAACAGGATCCTCAAAAGTTTCAATTTGGTGAATTAGTTAAGAAGCTGGGATCATTATCCTCGGTTTCATCAAAAGTGACTTTTTGGGGCATCTTCCTAAAAGGCAAAGGCAGTCATTAATTTCTTAGTATGTGCCCCCACGATGTCTGTAGAATATAATCTAAAGTCTAATTTCCTTTTTGGAGGCCTATTATAACCAACCAGCTTTTTTCAAAGGAAAATTCAACCACAGAAGACTTTCCAGGAGTAATTGGGAGAGACAAGTCATGAAGATACTGACCCTGAAATGGGAAGGGAAAGTCAAATTTGTGTTTAGCACAGACAGACAAGATATTACGTAAAATAAAGGAATGATTAGAGGGCATGTTATGGAGGAAAAGCTTCTCACTAATACTTAAAAACAACTTATATTTTTATTTAGACAGCAGCATTATTTATGATCTGAACTTGAGAGTTTTCTTCTTTCAAAGTTAAAAACATCTCTTTGATTAGAGCTGCCTTTGATTAATAAAAACTGGAACACCATGAAGTGTAGTCTGTTTTTAAACCTGTCATCTTTCACCTTTATCGCTGGAATTCATTTTCTTTTGTTTATGTTCTGCTTGATTGATGTTTTATTTTCTTTCTAATCATGTAAAGCACTTTGAATAGCCTTAGTGCTGAAAATGTACTCTACAAATAAAATTGTCTTCCCTTCATAAAGTAAACTCATGCAAATACTCAGACTATTTGATATGTGGGGACTCAGCTCAGATAATTATTGAGCAGGGATGAAAATAGGTATTCAGGCTACAAAGGTAGCTTTTAATCCAGCTCCTATGTGCTCCCTTCCTCGTGTCGGGTCTCCAGCAGCCATTGGGCGTCTGGTGGGGAACATCCAAAACAATTTGCTCCGTACTCTATTATTACTCATCCACATTTGTAAAGAAATGGTCCCCGAGTTCTTTATATAGTATCTGCCTCAGTCGTTGTTTCTCTCACGGTGTTGCGATATTGTGCCCAACTGCTTTCTGGGTAACATGGACCAACCGACACGCTCCCACCGCAGCCCTGGCTTTAAATGTATCATCACTTTATTAACAAACCAGCGTTCTGACAACTATCCCAGCATGCACCGCGCACTTCTTCTACGAGGGGAAAATGAAGTCGGCAGCTGCTTACCGTAGCCGCTAGACCTGTTGTGGCTCAATATCAGTCCATATATAAGGCGCTTTGTCGGCTTTTGAGGAATTTGAAGGTTTTTAGGTGCCTTATAGAGCGGAAAATACGGTAATCAAAATCATTTCAATTTTCTTTAAATTCAGAACTTTATTAAGTAATAACTTAATGCCTTTGCTTTTAAGTTAAACTGGGCCATATCTGTGGTGTATTTCAAGGTAACACTTCAAACATGCTGCTTATTTGTATGAAATCCTTAAAAAAATGAATTGATGTGAGATATCAAGGCAATAACTGTGGACTTCCACAGGTTTGTATTATACTTCGGTATAAAGATGTGACCTATAATAGTTAAACACTCTGTCCTGCCACCATATGGTTTAGAAGGTAGATGGGTTCTGTATCTCAGAGTTTTGGAGAGAAATGGAAGAATTAACCACAAAAGAAAAGCAAAAGACCTTATGAAGAGGCTGGTTTGATCCACACGTCTTTCCCGATATGGACTGAATGGCCCCTCCAAGAGGAAGATCCAGTTAACATCATAAAAACATAAAAACCAACATAAAAAAACAGATTGCAGTGAGCAAAAACAACCAGGGAGAAAACATTTATATTTGGAGAGATTTTCTGTGGTTTGATGGACTAAAAAACTTTAAGACTCTTTTACTTAAAGATTTTTAGTAACTTTCACTGTTTTATAGATTGAAAAAAATAATCTGAATGCATCCAATGTACAGGATGAAGAGAGTAAAACCAAGCAGAATAATTTAAATGTTACATAATTATGGAAGTCAGTTCTGCTGCAGCTTTCTGAAGCATTAGTTAGTGATTCGGTCACACCAGGGATCTTTGTGTTACCTTAAGATCATTTGGAAATAAAGGCTGTAAAGGCTTGATGTCAAACAGAACCAAAGCTCTGGATTTCATGTGCTGTTTAACCTTTGAGTAAGCGGCTCTGGTTTTGGCGGAGAAACAAAATGAAACTCTTGATCATGAACATGTGCTGCTTTATTAAATCTCGCTCGACACAACCTCTGATTTAGGACCTTAAAGGACGATATCTGCTTAGTATTAATTAAAAGATACTACAAAGCTTTATTGGGGTTAGAGGGACATTATCCGTGGCTCCAGCCTTGTTGCGTTTTATTGTAAGATGATCCTTGGAGCTTTACATTTACTGTACATTCAATATACGCCTAGAACGTCAATTTTCTATGTGGAAATTAAATTTCTTATCTAAATTAGTAATTGAAAAAGTTGACTTTTAGTTCTTTTTTACATATGTGGGCACTCCGTTTAAGAGTTAAATACTGAATTTCAGTGCCAATTTTATGAGAATGGAGATTTTATTCACCACAGCATCTGGAAAATCATCTAATTTTCAGAGTTGATTAATCAATTCTAGAATATTTTTGTTATTTTATTCATAGCTCCATATTCAAAGAAACAGGGTAGAAATTAGAAAAGAAACAAGAATATACAAGTCCAAAGTTAAATTAGAATATCATTGAGAAGCTGAATTATGTGCAGAAAGTAAAGAGACTTTTTGAGTGATTTATGTTATTTTCATTAATAGAGTGGAGGGACTGATTACGTAAATGTATATCCCCTAAAACAAAACAATCCTTTAAGATTCTCAGTGCAGCAGAATCCAACCTATTATTAACAATTTCTTGACAATTTCATTCAGCATGAGCACAAATACACAAATTCAGAGCAAACCAGTTTTCACCATGATGCTTGGAGGTTGGAGAAAATGTTCAGTGACTGATGTTTGTGATAAAACCTGTGAAATTATATAACTAATATTGGCACATATGTATTTCTCATGTTTGTTTAATGAATAATGGAGACATGTGCGTCCCTGACAGGGTCGTAACATTCTATGCTATGTAAGGATTTCACATAAATAGAATGGTAAAACTTCAAAACATTAGTTTTAGAGAGAGATGGTCATTGATGATCATATTTGCCTTTCCTAGTTGTTTTATTTCGAGAAAAAAGTCAGATTGACAACTTTTCCTCTGAGTTAATTCTCAAAAATCGTTTCTCCGACTTTTGGTCTCCGAAGATTAAAGTCAGATTTTTGTTTCCAAGCGGTCCTAGTCTTTTTCTGTAGAATGTTAACATGTTTGCATGACAGAAGAAATAAACAGGACCAAGAGTAGAAAGTTAATTTATCTATCTGGTCAATTTCTTGATAAGAAAACATCCAGATGACATATTTTGCATGAAAATAGGCATCCTGAGTAAATGGGAATATTCTGCAAAAATAATGCAAATATTTGCTGATACCATGACGCTTTAAAACATTTGTTCAGTCAGCTATGATCCCAACTAAGATTGTGCAAATATCCTTGTCAGAGTGCAGACAGGGTCACATGGATTATCATATCAAAGAGGTTAAATAAGAGGAAAGCGGTGGTCAGAGCTGCAGCTCTCACTCTGTGTGCTGCGGGACTCACAGTCATATCAACACCCATTGGTACAGCCAGGATGATCTGGATCAGCCTGAGGAAGCTAGAAAAAATATTCCATCATGGAAATCAGGCAGACGTACATTTTGTGAACAATGTAAGACGCAAATATGACGTCAAAAATAGATATTATTAGATTATTAGGCATTTCAGGTGATGTTTGAAACCAGTGTTCACAATGAATGAAATCCAGAGTTAACCTACACTACCAGACTTTACCCCATGTGAATATGCATACAGTTATGCTCAACCAATGAGCTCGAGTTCTGTATCCCCCTCTCTGATGTCAGTCATACAGGCTCACACACAATAAGATCATTTGGTACCACAGCCACTACAAACAGGACAAACTCAATTAATACCCCTTTCATGTATGGATTACATGAAGCTGAAACGAGTCTAATTGTTAGCATGTTCTGGTTTACTCTCACGGTGAAAAAGCCTCATTGTTTAGTTAATGGGTTTATTATTTGTCGTTGGCTAAGCGTCCCAGCAGGCCTGGCCTCTGTCTGTCTCTCTACATTAATGTCATGAAAGACTGGCGGTCTGTCCAGAGAACACGCTGCTTCTCTGCTGGCATCGTTTCATATCGTAAAGGATCATAGAATAGCTTTAAATACTTTTTGAAGAAAAATACTATTAAAAAACACACACAGTGGAAGTTTATTCTGATTTGTAAACATTAGACAAAGTAGATTTGTGTTAATATTTTTGGATCCCTTAACTCTTTCCTAAAGATAGGATTTATTGATGTATTTCATACACACCGACAGGAAATCTTAAAAAAGCAAAACTAAGTCATGGCAGCAACTTGGTGCACACATCTTTTCTGAATCCTTAACAGAAAAGGGTTAAAAAAATAATAACCCCTAAGTGACGGTTATGTGGATGAAAGCACTGCCTTTACCTCTGAGGCCTGAGTAAAAAAAGCAAACTGGTTGCTCAAATCATATCACTTATTTCAACCAAAGTACATGAAAAGCCATCTCTGACTCTGGCCTGTCAAATCCTGCGAGGGCTGCTTCAGCAAAGGCTCCACACCAGGAGCCACTCAGCTGAGAAGAGAAAAATAAGGCCGTGCAATTCACACTGGTTTCACCCAAATATCAGGAAAATGTTTCCAGATCTAATGAATCTTGCTTTCAGCTGCAACATTTAGACAGCAGGGTCAGATTTGTTGTAAACAGCATTAAAGCATGAATCTGTTCTAGCAGAAAACCTCAGAGATATGATAATAAATGTTCATATGACAGATCCACATCAACTGCATGATACTGTGATGTTAACATGGGGCCTTTTTGAGTCTACGGCACAAAGAATCAATGCAGCTCTAAGAGCAGAAGGGATTCTAACCTGGTACTAACAACTGAGACAGAGACCATGCAGAGTATTTACTTTGTCAATATTAATTTAATATATCAGACCTGTTTTAGGTGTGAGCTACCAGACAACTGTGTATTTTAACAAACTGATGCCAACCGTAACTGACAGGTATTGCAAGAGTTCCTGTCTGACTTCTAGATGTTGGTGATTAAAATGTATTTTTGTGTTATGTTGCTCAATACTGGGTTACACTATGCGGTTAATCTTGTTATACGAATGAATTTTAATCATCTAAGGATTTGACAATTGGCTGATAATTTTAAAGTCTTGCCATGTGAACCAGACATAAGATGTTGTTTTTTCACAGGATTCAACTTTGGATATAAAACATTGTACTACCACTCTGATGTATATACAATATCCTTTGAATGTGGGAAAAGTTCCCGACCCCACTAAGGGACAAGGGTGCAAGAAAATGGATGGATGGATGGATGTGGGAAAAGTGCAATACATTTTAGCAGCTAGCTTGATTCTGTCACCAAAACTACAATCGATTTTTCCTCAGCTGCACTAAGCAGGTGAAGCTGGTCAATGGTTTTAAAAAGGTTTAGTTGTTTTAGTTCAGTTTTAATCCTAGCGCAATAAATGTCCATCTGCAGTTGGTTGTAGTACTGAACTTTAACGATAAGCTGAATTGGCCACCAAGAATAAAATCCCTGAATGCTGCGATTAACAAAACATTTCTGCTCAGAGGGGAATAAAAGGCAAGGCAGAACAAATTACAAGACCCACACAATCTACTCAAAACTGTCCCTGACCTCATGTCTATAGCTATATGTACCACTAGCTGTGGTTGCTCTTTTAAATGGGGCATTGATGGGGCTAACATAATGCAGTTTCATATAGACAAACAAATCCATTGGCGGGTTGACAAATGATTGTACGGGTCCCCAGTGATGGGAGTGAAAGCAATCTGCAACTCGGCATGGTGAGGATAAAGACACTGATGTGCAGCCTCTCATTGAGACCTTCAGATGAACGTGGTTTAAGGAAAGAAAAGTCACACCCAAGGCGTGACTAAAAGAAGCTTTGTGATAAAGCCGTGTGCAAAGGGAAACTGGAGAAAGTCTGATGGTGAAAGCTTGATGGCTGCGTCTCATGTGGGATGGAGGACATGTACAGAAGTATTCATTTCCACCAAAGTTTGTCACATTTTGTCACATTACAGCCACAAAATGCAAAGTTTTGTAGAACAATTCAAACTAGAGAATAATTGTGAAACGAAACCTGATTTTCAATCTATTTTTTAAATGTCTGAAAAGTGTGGCAGGAATATGTCAACAACAAAGATCAAGAGAGACAAAACATCGTTCAGACCTGAACGATGAAAAGTGAGTAAAGATTGCAAAAATATAAAATCAGGAAACGAGTTTCTCCGCAGACCAGGAAAAAAAAAATAAACTCACAAAAGAAGGAAAAGTTTTCAGTTTAAAATCAAAAAACTGTCAATGTAATGTGAAACTTTGATTAGTTTTGCAAGAATGAAAGCCTCCTTGTTATTTAGCTGTCAGGAAAGTTATGATCAAAAGCTCATCTCTGTTGATCTGACTCCAACAAAGTCAGAAAGATGACTTGAGACAAGCCAATAATATTCCCCTGCAGAGCATAAATCAAAACCACATCACAAAACTCAGAGTTGTGCTCAACCAAGTAAAAACCTGCAACCGTTCAAGCCTTTTTCAAAAAGAGAAAACAGATCTTGATCTTATGCTGTAGCAAATGTGTGGGGACATTTACAGCCACAAATGAGAGGTTTTTAAATAAAATTAGTCAACTTTGCTTTTGATAAAGTTTGTAATTTACAGGAAAAACTTTCAGGACTTCAGCAAAACTTGGCCACAATCACACCTGGAAGTAGTTTCTAAGAATCCAAGTGGAAATCCGTCACTGAATGCAGAATTGATTTCTAATGGAGGCTTATTAGTTCAGTTCATTGTCATCTTGGTGCCGTATCCATTTGACACAAAACAGACAAAGCAGAATTAGAAAGGATTTAAAAAAAAAAACCATTTAGAATTTGTAAAGCTGAAATATAAAATTAATTCCTCGTCTGTCACTCATATTTGTAGGTGAAAAACACTGGATGTTAAGTTTATGATTGGAGTTTTTAGGTAACAGCAGGTTCACTGGTACATTTTGAAACAGGAAAAGTTGTGGTTGTATTTTTACGAGGTTTACGATGGAGACTGAAGTCAGTATTAAGGCTGTGCCGCATTTTCGTCAAGCTTTAAATGGGCATCATGTCTAACTTCAGTGGCGTTATCTTCTTTTAAGTGTTGGAATCGGTGATGTGACAACAGCGAGAGCATTAACTTGTCCAAATCAGTTCACTGGAGTAACACCCTTTAAAACCTTTGTGATGAAGCACTTTGTAAATCCACATTTCACTTACAAGAAACCAGAAATTCAGGTGACAACTTGTTCCAATCGCCTCTGAATCCACACCATCTTGATATTCAGCTCACAGTTTTGAAGATAAGAAGAAGATTATGCAACAAAGTTATCTTAAACGTATTTTTGACGAGTGTTAGTGTAAGTTTAGGACAGCTGGGTCATACTAGCATGTGTGTAGATTATTCTACAGCAGAGTCTGCAGCTCCAGAGTTTAACAGCCACGATGTAACATTTAGATGCGTCTCTGCTCCAACGCAGGCTGATCGAATGAATGGTTGACAACCAAGCCTTTGTTACATTTGCTGATGCACTAAGAAGGAAACTTAAAAAATCCAACAAAAAGGTTTTAGTTTGAGAATATATTTTCTAAAAGATATGTTTGGCACAAGAACAACATTGCAGATTGTCAAAAACAACACCATGCACATTAAAACTAGAAGTCACCTGAGTCAAATGACTGCATATCCTCCAGTGCTGCAGAAGACTGTTAATCATCCATTTATTTATACTAGGTGTATGGAAGCAGTGAAACAAGTAAAAATTGGAGGGCGGTGGCCCTTCAGGGGCTGGTTGAAAACCTCTGGTCTACAACAAGAAAAAGAAAAAGAAATCTGGTATGTTTTGCACGTTTCTTGCATTTGAGTTAAAACCGCCTATGCAACCGATACCTTCGCTGACTCTGGGGAAATTAAGGTAATCCTATAACTTATTTATGCTTACAGATTGGTTCAAACCCTGATGATGAAAAGAATACATTAGCAGCAGTTGAAATGTTTTTGAAAATACATTTAAAGTTTAATATATGCTCTTTATGCTGTATGCTGAGGAAATGTTCTTTTTATATCCAGGCTATTTTGGATGAAAACAGCAGATGATGTTTTATCACATCAAACGTGACACGCAGGCTTGGATAAATGTGTCTACAAAAACTGTTATTGATTATTTTATTTATTTATTTAGTGCCAGATTACAACAAAATTGGAAGTGAATGAGCTCCAGAAGCCGTCAGATTAGCGTTTGGAACCTGGGTCCACGTAGCTCCCCATCTGGCTCAATATTACCATGCAGAAAGAAGGATTGCAAGCATTTAACCAATACAAACAACCAAAAGCTGAAAGCACTCCAAATGAACTATCCTGCTCTGTAAGCACACTCCTTCAGGGGACGGTGGAGACACAGCAGGGACAAAAATTTGCCTCTTTTTTTAATGATTTGTGTTTCTTCTAGGCCCAGTATGCCAGTTATTAGATTTACTGCTGAAGGGAACATTTCTGATGCTCTTTCCTCTCATACATTTGACTCACTTCATGAATTTTTAATTTCTTGCTTAAACTTTGGATTTTTAACTTTCTTTTGATCTGTTTTTACAATACAAGTTATGCATTGTAAAAACAACTTAGGAGGAAGTTTCCCCCACCATCACTTTGATGCATTAAATGACGAATCTTTTAACCTGTTTTAATCCGTCAAAGCCGAGTCCAACTTTCTCAGATGACAGACTTTATTTACCTTCTTGAGATGTGATCTTTTACTTGCCCTCTTCAATTTTGTTCTTTGTACTCTGGGATAGAACAATTGTGAGTAGAAGAGCAGATGAAAGAATCTGAGACTTGACTGACAGCGAAGCATCGTGAAACGTTCCTTTAATCGGTGGCATCCTGCATCCTGAGCATTAAAAGAAAACATCCACTCCACACATTTCATGCCATAGTCATACGCGCTTTACTTTGCTGCGGCTTTAAGTCTGTCAAGTTTGTATCGGCTCTCTTCTCCAATGTCACTTTTGTTTTCCCTCCTCAAGCTGCGCTGCATTTAAATTCCCCTTGCAAAGCGCAGAGCTCTCTGCTGATCACAGTAAAGCTATCGAAGGATACGGAGCTGAGCACCAAAGCGGTTTGCCAATATTCTCTGGAAGAGACGGAATTGACATCTCTGCATTTGTGAGACTTGCGACTTTAAACTTGTTCGTACTGCGGTTAGCCAAACATAATGTTAACTCTCCTCCAATGGGAATGGAGATGACCCTGAATGAATGAATAACTGGCTGCATGGTGGTACAGGTGGTTGTCCTGTCGCCTTTGCTCCAAGAAGGTCTTGTTGTTTTAATCCCAGTATTTTCCAGGGTTCGTCTGCATGACGTTTTCATATTCTTCCTATTAATGCATGGCTGCTTTCTGAGCTCAAGCATCAGTATTTTTCTCAAGTGATGGAAGAAGGCCTCATCTATAACTTTCTACGTTCCAACATATAGTCATGTGGATCGGGTCCAAGAGAACAGGCTTCAAAATGCAAGTGGCTGAAAGGGGCTCTTTGATTGGCTGGACGAGCTCTTCCTAAGTCTTAAACTCATTTTTCTTTGGCTACACATCATAATCATGAATGTTCTCAAAGAGCTGGTTGTGGCAGAATGTAGAGACACAACTAAGTGTTGAGAAAGGGTTAAAAAGTTGTAGCTTTTTCTGTATTTGAATAATTCTTAAGATTAAATAATATTTAAGAGAGTCGGCTTTGGTTTACTGTGCTCTGTAGCTTTCTGTCAATATTTAAAGTATTGGCCTTTAAAATAATAATAAAAAACATTTGGTTAAAAATAAAACTGGAGCAGAAATGAAAATTATACCAACTTCTCCTCACACCAGTGCAACACTGTGCATAACTAACTTGTTTACTTTTTAACTTTACTTTTGATTAATGCATCTTACTGAGCAGTTCCTCTGAGACACAATTCACATTGAGAAAATAATGTGTTTATTAGTTATTTTTAGGTTTTTTAATAAAACAAACTTGCTAAATTGTGTGAAAACATGAAGTTAATCATGAATTTTACTGCAGTTATAAACACAGATAATGACATTTTTCCAGTAAGTGAAATAATCTCAGTGGAACTGGTACTTTTGTAATAATATTAAGGAATTAATGGATTAAACCAAGCTGTTGTGTTAAGTTACTTGTAACTTCATTTTAACTAATTTCAGATGCACTAATAATATGCACTGGAAACGAGACCAAAAATATTAATAATTTAGTTTTTTTGCAGATATATTTGTCTGAACCTTGTCAAATGTTATGTGTTGTTTTACTGCTAAAGTACATGAGTGACAACTAACCCAAATGAAAGCGCAGTCCAGACAGGGCCTAGAATCTGGTGTGGATATCAGGAACCAGACTGAAGACTCACAATCCGTCTCTGTTTCTCTACTTCTCCTTGTCAGCTAACAAATCATGCAAAATTAATTCATCACATCTCCGAAGAGCTCAGTGCACACAACACTTGATGATACGCTTGTGCGGGAGAAAATCTGCTGCAGCCCCGTAATGCCGCATCTGATCGTGCAAAGAGAGGCAGCGCTACACAGGGCCGATTCAGTGAGAACCAGACGGCTCGGCTTATCCACAATGTAGAAGGTGAACTCTGTGCCTGGAAAGTACAATGCAGACAGGAGAGGCAGCTCCTCACAGCAGCAGGCAAATGTGCACCAAAACATCCAATCACTCTCTCCTTATGACCTCAGCAGGGATTATAACCCCAATTGTATTCAGTGATGGATGCACCTAGTGCTGGATCCTTCCTCATCAGTTCTGCTCAGCAGTGTCATAAACGTGGCTGTGGAATTTCAAAGCGTCTTCTTGCCTGATGCATGAGGAGTCAGTGCTGAGCGCTGATGGTTCAAGGGAAAATGAAACCACATGCGTACGCCTCTATCTCCACGCCTCTATCTCCTCCTCGGCTCTCTGCATAGCATTTTTTGGCATTGTACCAAATAACAATCTGACATGACTTGATTATGCTCCCTGGCTCTTAATAGAGCGTTGTTGGCGGTTCATCCCACTGGTTATATTTCTCTTATCTATTTGCAGCCTTACCTGCTAATGAGGAGGATGGTGAGCACAGTCCCTCCAGACACAGAGGGAGCCATGACTGCAAAGGAGGGAAGACGCCTGGTCGAATTTATCTGCGATGAGAAAACACAAAGATGGTTTATTTGAGGGGACTGGACTGTAACCGCCACTGACAACTGCATAAGATGTTGCATTTAAATGAAGTTCCAGCAGACCTGCAGCTACCAGACCACTGCTGCAGATGGTCTGTGTCCCATTTCCTATTTTGAATCGTAAAGACCCAAAGTTTCACGGATATCTTCTACTTAGATACGTCTCCAAAGTAACGACGGTTTCTCTGCGACTTTGGGTTCCTTCACAGACGTTGAAATGGAGCACAGTCTCTCCAGTGGCTTTAAAAAAAAGTCACGCTGCAGAAAGTATCAGTGATGATTCACCTCGGGGACACGCTGTCAACAGCATAATGACCTCGTTAATGACTTCACCCCAACTTTAACACTGGCACTGAGCTCAAGACTTGGCTGGGAAGTAATGAAAGTGCTTCCCTTCTGGGGGACGGCTCTTGTTGCATACATTCCCAGTCTCTACCTTCAGTAAGATAAAAAGCAGAAACGGAGAGAAAAACCCTCAGAGGCCAGAAAAACGTAACGGCTGAGAGCCAACAGACGGATGGAAAGCTGGAACGAAGGAAAAAAATATTGTGAAGCAGAAATAAAACTTTAGCACTGAGTCATTAGCAGGACTGACAGTGATGTGACTCTGTGATAGGAGTGTGCATCTGCCACATATCTCTGTTGGGAGATCCACAGAGATATGCAACTATCCACAAAGTCATTCTTTACACATTTGACACTGTATGAGAAAGAGTTTGATTACTGACACAGAATTTTTGGAGCTGTCACAAATACAAAGACACAATTTAGGGACACGTTACAGATGTTTATGAAACAAAAATGATGAGAAATGAAGACTTTTTCATATTTTTCAGTTTCAATTCACCCTTGAAAGCTGATTAATTATGTATAAATAATAAAAGTAAAACTGGCAAATCCATAACTTGTTGCTTTTACAAACATAGTAATGACTGCATTTTTGCTTTTTTCATAGGTTTGATCTTTAGATTTGAATCTTAGAAACATTTGGACATTTAAATAAAAAGCCTCCACCAGCTGGTGACTACATTTTATTACGATAAATAAAATACCAAGTATGGCAAACAATATGGTTCTTCTTCAACTGAAAAGTCTAAAAACATGGAGTTGGAATGGGACCAATCCAGACTGACTCTCCTGGCCATAATCTCCAAGCAGCCAGACTTTCAAAAATGAAGGCAAACAAGGATGAACTTATTTGTGGAGGACAGGACTTCATATGGAAATGCAGGTAAGATCATTGAATTTTAATAAATTTGACCTTTTTTAAAATGTTCTCTTGTTTTGTCTTGCTAAGATATGTTTTGAATAATATGTCATTTATTACAGAATGAATAAAAGCTTATAACATAATGTTTCAGTTATGGTCAAAATTTAAATATAAGCTTCTATTTTCGTTAGTGAATGTTTCCAAAGGATTGAACCAGACATTGCATCACTGTTTGAAATTTTATTAAACCTCATAGAAAACCAGGCTTCAGTCAACTTAGGCTGGCAGAAACGCAAGAGAAGAACAGACAGATTAATTATATATAAAAATATTAAAATATTCTATTTTGTAGGCTTGCTTTTTAATCTAAAATTAGCTTTTTGTAAGAATCACATTGTTTCCATGTTTCCAGTTTGGTTGAAAATATGTGTAAATCTCTGTTTCAAATAAGTCCATCTCCTGACTCCTTTATTCAAGACATAACCAGCTGTTTAATAAATTAAGATATAACTTTGAAAATGTTTTACAGATATTTTTATTTATTTTTATTTTTTAGAAAAACAAATTAAGAGAAATATCTGAAGTATTCCATTTCTCCAAACTTTACAAACTTACCACTCAAATATAACATTAACAATCTGGTGAACATTCATCTGAATGACTCTTTTCCTGTACAGTGAAATGTTCACGTTTCAGTTTACAGCCATGCAGCCTCCACTTGAGAACCATTTATGCTAAATAAGTAAACAAACTAAAATAAGCCTACATATAATATTCAGTTTATGTAAAATGTTTTCTGGACTTTTTGCACTGGTGTGTAAACACTGTAGTAAAATCTGGGCTGCAAATCAGAGTAATTATGAAGGGGTAAGAGTTGGGGGAATTTAGCAGAATTATTTAACATGATGTGGGCCTAGATACATAGTTTAATTCAAAAAACACATAAAAGACTTGGCTCCTGTTAACACCATGTCGAACGTTCCAGTTTGCATGTAAAACATCAGTATTAGATTTTATAAATGTTCGTTTTTACAATGCAAAACACTGACTTTGGCTCCAGCAGATGGAACCACGAGTTACTGCATATTTGCAGCTCAGCTCGGCTTTAAAAGGCTGATTTTTCACATTTGCCTGGAAGTGACCCAGCTGTCAAATTACAGCACTTTGCAATGACCTGATGAGCTATTTAAAGGGCCAGAATGATCACTTTGCAGCCTATGTTGAAAGGCTTTATCCTAAACATCATAGAAATTATATTCTGATGCATGAGGACTGAGAGAGCATTGAAATTTCCTGATGCTTCTTGCAAAATTATTTCGATTTATCCACAATAGAGGGTAGAATTAAATGTCTGAATTACCTCCTGAGCATTTAGTTACAGACTAACAAACAGAACCATTTCATTTAGGTGTGTTGATACAGAAACTTCTCCATGTGGCTTCAGTTCATTAAGATTTGCAGGTAGTTGATTTTCTCTTTTGGTTCTACTACAACCTTCCAGCCTAGTCTGGACTTTGACTGGGCCACTGGAATCTGTTATAGATTTTTCTCTCTGAGATCATTGTCCTGTTGATGACCCGGTTTAGGATTCCTTTATCCTGCTGACAGATGCACTCAAGTCAAAAACATGTTGTTCATTATGATTAAACTTCTCTATATGTGTCTCATTTCCTTAAAGAATAAGAGATAAAATACTTCTCATTTCAACTCCTGATGGTATTTATTTACAGATCCATCCAGAATAGATTGGCCCCGTCTCACATTTTGTTGCAGAACTTCAAATAGTTTGGAAATGAGATTATACTTTTATTATCATCTGCTTCTCTGAGCTCATTGTTGACTTATTTCCACCTTGATGTCGTATCAACTCTCCGTCAGATTATGCAGATCAGAAAACTGGCAAAATTCCTGGTTTTAAAATTTGTCACAGAGATGATGATCACTTAATAAAGTGATGTAATTAGCAGCAGCTGGCAGCTATTTTCCATCTTAAATGTAATCAGTGAAGGGACACTTAGCAGTTGACTCAAAGCTTTTCCATTTTAGAACTGCCGGTTTCAAGTCCGCTAACCGTCTCTGCACAGTTTAGGTTTCAGATTAAAAACCATTTTAGAGGTTAGTAGAGAGTAGATCATTTTTCAAAGTGAAACTGCTTTGTCAATGAATGCAAACCTGGGCCATTCATCAGAGGACCAGAGGACAGGAAACACTGAGTAGAACCAGTAACTGAGCTACTCAGCTCTGTAAATTTACAGCAAATTACTTCTGGGAATTCAGCAATGTTCCTGACACAGCACCATTACAGAGAGCAGCTACTTACACCACTACAATTAGTGAAAACATTTTTTTTAAAAGTAGGCTACAAATGAAAATGCATGCTTGGAAATGGATAATGCTGCGTGTGAACTTTAAATTATATAAGTTAGATGAATAATAAGATGAAGGCGTGTAAAACCAAAAAGCAATAATCATAAAGGCCAGCTTTTTGAGAGCGGCTGTTACGTAAAATCCATCTTGCCTTGTTTTTTAGTTTCACTTTTTGGTTGTGCCACTGTAATCCGTGCATAAGCCCCTGTAATCCATGCATAAGCGGTTAAGACAAAACTCATATCAAAGTACTGCGTGAAGCAAAGTTTGTGACTCCAATCTGAAAACCTCAGTGAACTGATTTGAGAGGTCAGAGAGTAATGAATACAACACTGTATTGGATCCATCTGTCATCTCCTTTAGATAAGTTTGTGATCTTTTGACAGATGCATATCAATCACACAAAGCTTTCAAACAAGACTGTGTCCTCAATCAAAATGTACACATATAATAGAAGCCTAAACTCTCACACCAAATGTGCAAATGAAATAAATAATGTATGTTATTATATAAAAATGATATAAATTAACTTTCAGTTTGATGGATGAGGTATTCAGGAAGGTATTGTTAATTCAAACTTGTCTGTTTTCTTAACACTGCTGCATATCTGCTTTGCACTTCAATGGTGGAAGATTTGTAGATATAAAACGTTTCACCTTCACCTTTCTACACATCTTGCACTTTATAATGCAAAATTTAATCTGAGCAGACTGCCACCAATTAAGCTTTTATGTTTTCTCTTTTTTTTCTTGCAATGCATGTTGCACATACAAGCCGTATCGCAGTCTTTACCCATGTGCTACTGAGCGTGTTTGCAATTTATTTTTCATTCACTGTTCAGACACTGTTTTCGCTGCTGAAACCAGAGACCCCAACCAGAGACTGACTGGTTACAATGTTTGAGAACATATATTCCAGGTAGAGGTGGAAAAAAAAATCAAGACATCGGATGGTCCTGACGAAGACACAATTTTAAAGTTCCATCATAAAATGCAGTAGCAAACTTTGGATCCACAGGTTTGCAACCAGGTTTTTGGAATGTCCTTCAAAAATATTTGGTTGTTTTTGAATTATATTTTGAAGCACAACTGCTGTATTAGATGTGGAAAATGTTGAGGACGATTTAATGATTGTAATAGTTTTCATTTTGGAATTATAAAAATCTGACATGCATTTTAAAATTTGCTGCGCAGGTGGACCTCAGATGACTTAACAGAGTTTACATAAACGTTATTTGGATTTATCATCTTAATTTTTGCTATGTTATGCTATGCTATGCTAAACTGAGCTGTGTTAGGTCATGCTAGGCTATACCGTACAGCCACTTAATTCAAATCAGTTTTGGACTTTCAGTCAAAGATGATTGGCTGATCAACTGAAAATACAAAAACATTAAGGTGCTTTCTTGGCAGCAATGTTATGTTAATGTATCACGCTGTATATTATACACATTTAATTCATATACACTTGTAATATAACTGAACAGGGCACATCATAAATGACATGCAGAGTTTAAACATGTGTTTCATAAATCTTCATATCTTCAACTTTTCAATAATGTGTCTCTTAAACCTGGAAGAGGAAACTGTACCAGCTGGAGCGATGTAAAAAAAACAAACAGTCTTTTGAAAATATTCATTTCATAAAAAAGGCTATTGCTCTGTCCCTATGCAAAGTGGTTATCCTGATCAAGGGACACTTTAATGTGGGAAGATGGGAAGCAGTTCTCCAAAGTCAGCTGTCTGCAGGGTGATTTTAAGCCGACTTGAAAAGGGCACAAGCAAATATAAAACTGATATGTCAGGCAGAGCTGAGTCACTTCATCTAATTATTTGGATACTCTCTCCTTTATTGCTTTTTAGGTTATTTTTCAAGGCATCTTGCATTAGTCACATCAGCTGCATGTGGCTTTCAAGGTGCTCGTCCAAACAAAAAGCCTCTAAAACCCAAAATGTTTTTCTCTCTCTGCTCTGACCTGGAAAACTTCAGGAACGTGTCATTTTTAGATGAAGATGATCTCTGAGATCTTCCTTCTTGTATAAATTTTGACTATAATCAGGACATGTTAAACTGAATCTCTGTGTTTCTCTGTTTTAAGTCAATTCCTTGTGAGTGAGAAATTACATAACACAGTCTTCACTGTTGCTTTTATTACAAAACAAATAATTAATATTATATTAAAAAATAAGTGTATTTAGAATTTATGTGAGTTTGTATTAGGTTAAATATTTTTAAAAATATATATTTTTAATCATGTTGTGAAAGGTAAGAAATCTCAAATTCAGATTGAATGAGGCCAGATTGTTTGATAGAGTAAGTTTGATGGGCCTGAAGGTTTGGTTATAAAATAGAGTCGATGTAAAACCACGTTTACTTGGACTAGACCAGTCTGAGACTACATTTATTTTTTGATTATAAAAAAAACAACAACAACACACCAACTGTTCAGACAGAAAGAGAATCAGACTTTTCTACCAAAAATCTCCTACAGGCCTTCACAATCTTAATAAAATCACAAATTTTGAGAAAACTGGAGAAAAAAACTCTCATTTTATAACTGGCATAATCTGCTAATCAGCTTTACAAAACAATTTAACTTGGACTGTTTCTGTGAAACTTTAAATTTGGGCCTGCAGCTCATTTACTATTTAGATTTTGAAACAAACTGTTAGAAATGAATGGAGAGCATTGCTTTGTAAATAGGAAGATTTTGGAAGCAGTCATTAGGATCTCATGGCTGGGGAAGCGCAGGTGTGACTAATTATGTTGATTATGGTGGCGCTTCATTAGGGGAACAACTGTGTGCTGTGGTTTAGCAGCAGAAATAACTGTGACTTTTTCTAATCTCAGCAGAGAAACGCTGCCTCGCTGTGACAAATATTTTTTGATTAACCAGCCGCTACGATTCGGGAAAGAGACGCAATTGGTGATGTCTGGCAAAGATTACATATACACTAACACAGAATGATGGCAGAAAACCAGATACTTTGTTTTAACTTATTCATATCTTCACATTTTTGTTTTTTTACACTAGAACAAATTGCATAGATTTGTGTGGTAATGTAAGGCGATGACTTACCCTTCACCTTAAAAATGCAACATACAAGGACTGATATTAACATAATGCTTTAAAGTATGTGTAAACAAATCCAAGAAACAGCCAATTTGTTTTTTATTGTCAAAAAGGAGAATATTTAACTGCAGACTCTGCTTTTTGAGCTTAACCAAACAATTTTCAATCGAGTTGATTTAAAGTTTTGGAATTTGATACCTTTGTCTGCTTCAAATCCAGGTCAGATTGTTTTTTTTTGGATCATTATCCTGTTGGAACTAACATTTAGTTTAACCAAAATAATGTTTATTCATGGTTCAATTTGCTAAGATACTTTTGAGCAAATATTAGTGGAGATATATATTTATATCTAACTGTATTGTATTATTTTTACCTGGTACAGATTCAAGAAAATAGACTATAGTCAGAAACGTGTTCAGGTGTTGCGTTTTCTTAAAAAAAATCATCATCCTCCCAGGCCTCCAGCAAAATTAAGGTTACAATAAATTAATTAAAAGTAAATAACACAAAAATAATAACAATAGTAATGATACAACATATATATGATGAAGCCAGAACTACACATCTGGGAAATGTAGTCACAAATTACATTTGCTTGTTTTTGTTTGTTTGCACAGCATTTATTGAATGTAATGTACTCTATGTCTTGAAACTAATTCTATAAGAAAACAAAAGAAAGAAAATAATTTTCCATTGTAACCATGGTTTTATTGCTTCTGTTGTCTGACTATTATAAGTCTCTTTGGATGCATGAATCCAATTTATTATTTACAAATATTGACCGCAATAATCAAACTCTGGCTGTGAGAAAACACAAAGTACAAATCCACTGCTGTCTTTATGATTTAAAACCTTAATAACTCACAGCAGCAGCAGCAGCAGCCCAGAGATTAATGTGGCACTAAAACTGAGTGGGCATCCCATCAAAACAGAGTGAATGCAAATAATCAGAAACTATTATTTTTTCCAATAAAGATTGGAAAAAACATGTCCTTGAAAGCCACGCAGCATCATGACCTAACCCAGCATGATGCAACAAATGACAGCAAACAGATGCAGGCCGGCGGAGGCGAAACGATTTGTTGGTTTCCTTTCACTTCATTGAAACAAAACTTCATCTGTTCTGACATTATTAACAAAGGGGACACACTACTTTATTTTAACAGTTTGTCAACAAACACTATTTGCTCTCCTGCTCACTTCTATAAAAAAAAAAACATTTTTTTCCTGATCCTCATGTTGTTTCTATGAAAAACACCAGTTTGTGACTAAAGTTGCTGTTGACACTTTGCAGTTGTGTCTCTTAAATACTGTAGAAATCCATATTTGCTAATGAAACATGAATATGTAGCTAATGGAGTTGACCCATTATCAAGATCTAATGTTTGTCTGGATCATATGTTACACTGAGATCTTTTTATTTCACTTTTCCCATCCCAGATGTGCTTAAGCCTTCAGTATCTTTTTCTAAGCACATTCTTTGTTTGCTACAGATCTAGATGTAAAGATTTGAAGGAGATTTTATAACATCAGATTCATTATGGAATAAATAGCCTAATATTGCATGAGGAACAAGGCTGAATTACTTTTGAATCATCTTTTTCTCTGTTTCTATTTGGGGATTAACTGTAAAATGAGATTTTGAATTTCACACAGAGCAGAGGTTGGAACTGGCAACCCACCAGTAAAAGGACAAATTCAAACCGCAGTTTTTACTGGACTTCAGCCAACAGTCCAGACCAAAGACAAAAAGTAACCCTGGGTTGTTTAATTCTACTGATTACTTCTGCAAACTCTAAAAATTGCAATGTAAAAACATCGTCATTTAAATCAGAAATAGTTTGTAAAGATTGTTTCTGGAAAACAACCTGGAAAAAACACGCGGCAGCGATCACATGTGCAGCAAAAGGTGCTGCCACAACAAATTAAGAGAACTTATAGTTGGCATATTAAATACATATTAAGCTAGTTTTGTCTGTATCCTTCTTCATTTGTTGAATAACATGAAGTGTTTAACTAAATAAATAATAAAAAGCAAAACTTGTAAAATGTACAGTAAATATTAAGGGATGCCATTTTACTTTACTTATTCAAATCATTTCACATGAAACAACAAAGACACAAATTTGTCGGTGTCAATAATTTTGACTTCAAAGTATAACTATAAACCTGTTGATCATTTACTGGGGTGTATTTTTATTTTTTAGCCTTCTTAATCCACAAAACAAAAGGCTTGATTTGCAGTGAATTATTTGTTTGAAATTATTGATGTCACAATGCATCATCAAACAGCTTTTACTGTTTGTAAAGAGTTTTGTAATTAGGGAAATTATATGATTATGTTCAATGAATAATTCCAGCACTACTTGCCTCTACTGTAGTGCAAACAGTTTTCATACCATCGCAGCTTTAGCTTTCCTTCAGTTCAATCTGCAACACACCAGTCACTCAGTGCAAGGGAAACTTTGTTGCAAAATATACATTACAAAATAAAAAAAGATTGTGTTTTGTGCATCTTAAATGCAAAGCTAATGCATCTTTTCTCACTGAATTTTTGCTTCACTGCTCCCTTTTCCTTCAGATGTTAAAGATTTCTTCAGAGAAGCTACAAGTACACTGAAACCAAAATAGCTCTAAAAGAATCACTAATGTGCGAGGGATGAAACAAAGTGATGGAGCACATCGCGGTGTGGTGGACTAGTTTCATCTCAGTCACCAGTCTGTCAGTGGTTGTGTCATTGTCGGCTCTTTATGGGTCCTGCCAGACCATAAACAACATCTTTTGGTGTAAAATCCTGTCATCAGACTCATCAGTCACAAAGCTTCACTTTTTATTTTTCAAAAGATTTCAACGTGAGCTCTCAAAGAAACATAAGATAATCTTTGAATTTGCAGTTCACAATCCTGAATGCTTTACATTTACATTATGTCACCTTATTTAGTCAGAATTATTCTGATGAAATAATTCTGTAGGGATTTTTTGTGAGGAATTAACGTAATGATAGTTGCAACTGAATTCTTGGTGGAGGGAGTTGGACTAAGACCCTTTTGATTTGATATCTCCAAATAAAAACTATTGAATAACCCAAGCCCACCGGTATAAACACCATCGATATAAAAGTTAACGCAGCTAATTTTGCACAAAAAAAGGGTTGCAAGACTAGTGAACTGTTTAAAAAAAACTTTTATAAGTCTAGTTTAGAGATTAACAAAAAAGGTATGACAGTCGGATGAAACCAAAACTGAAACCAATGACCTACATGCAAAACACTAAATATGGCATATTGAAAACCCCTTTCTCAATGAGGGCCATCATGGCAGCAACATTATGCTCTAGGTGTGCAAATCCTTCACAGAGGCATGGAAAAAATTTAGAGTGGATGGAAAGGTGGACAGAGCAAAATACAGAAGAAACTGAAATTATTCTCTTGTCCGAAGATCTTAAAGTAGTTTGCACATATCAGAGTTTTAGTTTTATTCAGAACAATGACACTGATAGGGTTGTTGAGATCACTAAATCCTTCAAGACTGGTAGTTCCAGCCCATGTTTAAATTTGATGAAACCGTTCTGATGTTAATTCATTCTGGCTGAACCTGAGCAGTTTTTAAAGGAATAGTAACTATGACTTAATCAAATCCAAGTACAGCACAAATAAAAGGTGTCTTCAGATCCAGGCCTGGCATCATCCCTGGTCCAACACACCTGAATCAACTGACCGAATCACCTCCTCACTGTAATGTCACTTCTCCAGAGTCCTGCTAACAACCTCATTATTTGACTCCAAAGGTTGCAGGGCATCGACCCAATAGACCTGGACCTGAAGACCCTGACATAGAGCTTTATTTTTGTAGCAAAGTGTGAAAATACTCAGAGTTGTGTGAATATTTTTGCAAGGAGCTGCAGTTGTTTTGTTAGTAGGTAGAAGCATCCAATCAGGCTCCACCTGACATCAATTTCTCCAGATAGCAGATAGGTTTGCTCTTCATCACTCTGCATGATTATTACTCTTAGCAACCTAAACACACTCAGTGTGGTGGGACTGGCAGTCCTGGAAAACATGGCAGCAATGATGGAGGAGAGTGTGACTAAAAAAAAAGATGATTTTGATTTTAAAATTGTAATTGTGATAAATTACTGACTAGTATAAATTCATAACCATTAAATCCAGAATTTAATGCTAAGACATGTATTCCCCAGAAAGACAAAATCTGTTAGGAAATAATTGTCTTAAACAAAATCACATTCATCACATTTACTGGCAACTTTAATAACTCCTGTTAAATAAATACAACTGATATTTGTCTATTATTTATATCTGCTTATTCTTGCAGAGTCAAAGTGGTTTGGTACCAACCTACAGAGGTCAACTGAAGGACATAACTGAGACATTTTCCTAAAATCTTATGAATTACTGTTTAATAGTAAGCTATTGATTCTTAACCTATAGCTTCATGTTTCCTTTGTGTTAAGAGGTGAGGTTTATTTCTGAGCCACAATTCAAAATGGAAAATATAGAAGAACATGTCCTTCAAAGAAAATAAATATTCTTCATAAAAGAAGAAAATCGCTGCTTAACTAAACTTACCTACATCTAGATGAAGCTGAAACTGAACATGAAACATCTACATTAGCGCCATCTTTTGACTCCGTTTGTGGTTGTGTGCAAACTGTGTAAATAATGATGCTGTGATGCAGCACAAATTTCAGCTTTGATCTGACAATAAAGAAGAAGGTTGGATGAGGACAAAAGGTTATCGCCACATACAGAGAGCAGGGCGCCGAGATATGAAACAAAGAACAAATCCTGAAGATAACAAAAGGTCAACCACAGGTCAGCTGGTTGTTTGGGAGGATCTTTTTTTTACCATTTGTTAAACACATCTAGCAATCCAAGTGGAAGTGTTTGTTTTTCAGATGAGACTAAAACTGAACATATCTTGAGGAAACGCTGCAGCCATGTGTGACGTGATAGCAAGAAGTAATAAAAAACAGACTGGATGATCTAGAGAAAGTGTGCAAAAAGGAGTAGATCCCTTTCACTATGGAAACATTGAGATCATTAGGGATGAAACCTGGGTGCAGATTCATTGCTTCAGCCAAAAGGTGTTACACAACACAGAGGACAATAAGAGTGGTAAAAATAATTCAATACAACAGTTTAATATTTATTGATTTTAACTTAGAGTTGGATTATAATTTTGCAAAAACATGAATTGTTTTACAAGTAAGTAAAACAATTCTAGTGCAGATATGTGTGAAGAATGTTGCACATTTAAGAATTTCAGATTGTTGGTTGTTTTCTATTATGGAGAGATTCAAAAGTTGTTTGAAATCCTACAGAAGCTGATTCACACTAATGTCTCCAAGATCTGCACTTCTTCCTCATTCAGACATCACTGTAGATAAATCTGACAAGAATAAGTAGTTTTTAAAATATAATCCAATACTGTACCATGAGATGCAAAAACATTGGCAAGCTATTTACTAGATGCTCAGCTGACAATACATTTATGGATTCATATAAAGAAATATTGGCAAATGAAAACGGTTCCTTCCAGATCTCACCCCTGGTCACAGTTTGCCACATTCTTACCAAAAGCATAAGATGCCGGACGCAAACTGGGCAGAGTTGAGACACAATAGAACAATGTGACAGCCAATGATGGGACAGTACCATAGGACCTCTGCCATCAGACCGCATTAATGAAGATGCATGACACTGTGCCAGTGAGTCAAAGGAAGGTCCCAGACCAGAGAGTGGCACAGATGCTGCCATGATGAAATAAGCCTGAAGAGTCTGAATGTCTATTCAGTCCCTGTCTCTTTAAACTCTGAGCCAAATACGCATGAATTTAGAGTCCAAAAAATGGACACCTTCTGATTCAGTGTTTTGTGTTGTTGAGTTCAAACCATCAACTATAGTGAATCTGAGCCACATAAACAAAGTTATTCTATCCAATAGGCGTTTTGAATGGTCTTTCTTTATTTCCATTCTATACTTTTTCCATTGTTTGTAGAAGTTGAAGGTTGTAAAGAATCAAATGGTCACATTTGTATCAATCAGGAGAAGATTAGAAAAAAATCCACAGCAGTGTATATTTATTCAATGCCACTGTGAAAATAATCACTTATGATTGGAAAAAATAGTAAAACAGGGACATTACAAAAACAGGATGTTTTCCAAACTTGATGAAATCCTAAAGGAATGTCCATCAGGGACTGGATGTGGTCTGTGTCCTTCTTTATTCTCCATCTGTTTGGACCAGAGTTTCATCCAAAGATAAAAATCGAAATCCCATCTTAAATCTTCCAAAACCTTGAAAGAAAACGTCTTATTGTCTTTTGAAAGCACACGTAAATTTGTGGGATATAATTCCATAAGGTTTTATTATTATTATTATTATTATTATTGTTGTTGTTGTTGTTGTTGTTGTTGTTGTTGTTGTTGTTATTATTATTATTGTTATTATTGTTATTATTATATCATAATTTATTTATCTATTTTTTTTTTCAGAAAGCAACACTAAGGCATGACTAAAAGAGCCCATAGTGAAAAGTGGTGGTGGCAGCATCATGGTCTGGGTTGATTTTAAATAAATCTAGGGTTTTGGTTGATGTTATTAAAATTATGAATAGTTCAGTTTGAACACAAAACTTTCAGAGAGGTGCAGATGAATGTTTTGGGTTTTTTTGTAATGGTGAATCTAAGCAAATTGGCAAAAATAATTTAAGATTTGTACAGGTCTAGTCAAAGTCCATGGCCGCACAGTGGCGCAGTTGGTAGAGCTGTTGCTTTGCAACAAGAAGGTTCTGGGTTCGATTCCCGGCCCCGGCCTTTCTGCATGGAGTTTGCATGTTCTCCCTGTGCATGCGTGGGTTTTCTCTGGGTACTCCGGTTTCCTCCCACAGTCCAAAAACATGACTGTTAGGTTAATTGGTCTCTCCAAAGTGTCCCTAGGTGTGCATGGTTGTTTGTCCTGTATGTCTCTGTGTTGCCCTGCGACAGACTGGCGACCTGTCCAGGGC
>CAEGAF010061984.1:0-17096 GCA_903067075.1 Micropoecilia bifurca
GACTTTGGAGAGAGAAACTGAACAAAAAGATTACTTTCTGGAAGATAACCTTTTATTGAATTAAAATACAGAATTAAAGGTTGGTTTCTGGTAGAGCGGAAGACAAAACCAGAATTTCACAACCATTTGTTTCTCCTTGCTCAAAAGGCATGAAGCCAAAGTGGGAGAAAACAACTTTAGAATAAAGAAAATCTCCAGAAAACATTATGTGATAAGATGTAACATGACTTGGTGAAATAGCCTGAGTATAGTTTTAAAATGTATAACTTATTCTGGCATATTGATCTATAGTTTATCTGTAGGTGAACTGAAGTATTAAAAGCACACATCTGCTCTTTTTAGGAGGGAGTACCAGTTATCTTTCTCTTGACTTCGAAGGCCATAAAACAGCAGGAATTTGGGAGTCAGCTCCTCTTCTTCAAACAAAAAAGAGAAACTTATCTTTGGTCGTCCGAACAGGTTTCAGGGAAGTACTATATTCAAAAACGGTCAGAGACAGCTTCCAATTTGGTCAAGCAGAGACACACCCTATTTGAATAAATTAAAGAAAAGAAGATAAAACTTTCCACACAGAGTAACAAATTAGATTTTGTGCTTGCAATTCTCTCCACAGACGTTCTTGCTTTCTGTTTGTCTTTTTCTTCTTCTGAGGTAAATGTATGTGTTTGTGCTCTGAGGTTTCTGATGTTTTGTGATGTGCTTTTCTGGTGATAGTTTGCATCTGTCTTGAATAAATGCTGATTATTGTGACGCTGTCATCTCTGCGTGATCTCAGTCCTTATTGCACACAGCATTTTTCTGAACCCGGGCAGAGAGGATATAACGAGTAAAGTTTTACAATTTTCTTCTCTTAACACTATGGATGGCAAGTAAAAGAATCGTCTTTTCACATTAAAAAAACATCATAGATGGAAATATGGCTAGTGGTTCTCTGGAGTCCCAAAGCCTTTCATATGGATTTCCAGTGTTTTTGTAAACTTTTCATGAATTTCTATAGATGGGGGATCTAAAGAATTTTTTTTTGGCCTACTTCATGTTGTCATGAAGTAAAAGTAATTTTTTATCTTTTATTTTCTTGAACACAACCTTGCAAAAAACGTCATTTATCACAGATAATTCACAGTTTAAGATGTGATATGACTTGTTTAATGAAGCTTGTTTTCCTCCATGCGAGTAATTTTTGACATGGCTGTGAAAATGTGTGTTTAGGAAGAGATGGGCGTGTCACATAAACACACGACTGGACAGCAACAAGAAAAAAAAACACTCAAGTGACAACAGCTCAAAGCGTTTTCTTTTTGTTCCCTGAAGGAGTCAGAAACTGAAGCTGCAGACAAAACAACACGCGGAGGGAATCCAGCCTGTGTTTACATGCAGGACTTGGGAATTCAGCTGCTGGGGACGGAAGTTCATGAGTTAACTGAGGATTTTTTTTCAGATGCTTGCAGAGATGTCGAGTTTTTTCAATCGTCTGCATGTTAAAATGCAGGGAAAACGAGTATTTAAGGTGAAACAAAAGGGAGGTGAGATCCTGCAGCTCTGGAGGCCATCAGCTTGTTCCTCATTGTCTTTTTCCTGCACCGTTTCCCTGTCTGGTCTGTGTCTCTCCCCCCCCCACCCGCCCCACCAGGCCAATGAACCCAGGGATCCAGAGCAGTGAGGTTGTAAACAGCCTCTCCAGTGAAGAATTTCAGGGCGGGGCTAAACGGCCGCCCCCCCCCCCCCCCCCCTACTCTCCACCATCTTTCTCCCCCTTTTCCTCACCGAGGCTCGTGCACACGCTGGCCCTGCACCGGCTTCTTTGTTGAAACTGCATGTTAACCCTTTAAAGTGCAACGTGGTGAGAGTGGGTGTCTCAGTGCATTTACATTACAAATGATCACAAGTCTACATAAAAAAAAAACCTAAACAATTTTGCTATTGCGGTGTCTCTACTAAATAGGTTAAATTAAGGCTGTTTTCACAACTGATGGGTTTTGATTGGGACCAAAACTGTAACATTTGTTCCATTTCCAGCTGCTGTGGGTTTGTTTTCCACTGCACTAAGTCAGAAAAACCAAACCCTTCGAAAAACCTGTTCCCCTCCTCGCCTGTGGGGGCGCTGCACCAAGAACCACTGAAGAAAACAACATACAAACCTCTGATGAAGACACTTGACGCAACTTCTTTCTTCCCCCCAAAAAAACAAAAATGGAGTAGCATCAGATTCTTCTTTAGTTTAGCATTAGGCTAGCATGTTCGTTTTTGTTGTATTTACCCAGAATGCCCTGTGCTGTAGTTTACTTCCGGTATCACATATGGATATCACTTCAACCGAAGCAAAACCTGGGTTTCTAGGAAACACGGATATTTTGAAAAATGTTTTCCGCTGCACCAAAATATGATCAACCACCGGATGATGCTACTGGGGAAAAGACGAAGAAGACAAGAGGAAATGGTAGGAGGACAAAGGACACCATGTTTTTCAAATGTCTGATCACATATATTCATGGGTGATTTTAATTTAGTTTCTCATGTAGTTTTATTTTCGTAATTCCAATTTGTGAGAAACGCAGCTTCTAACTGTTTCCATTTAATTAAGAAAATGTATTTGCTTAATAGAAACGTGTCAATTTTGGGGGAGAAAAATCAAGTTTTTGATCAAATGTTTTTCTGTAGAATGAATTTGTTTTTTCAGCTGTATTGAAATGTGATCAACAACAAGAAGTTACTACTGGCAAAAGACAAAGAAGATGACAGGAAGTGGTAGGAGGAGGATGACACAACAAGCTTTTAATTTCTTATTAATTTGTAATTCAAAGTTTGGTATTTTTGTAATTCCAATTTGAGTAGTTATATGGTCCATGGAAATGTTTCCATTGACTATGATGAAAATAAATTTGCTTGGTGGAAACAAGCCAATTTAGAAAAAGAAAATTCATGTTTTTTGGTAAAACGTTGCAGTTGTTTTATCGGCTGAATCAAATTATACGTTTGGCAAAAAAACAAAGACGACAGGAAGAGGTAGGAGGAGGATGGCATGTTTTTAATCTCTTATTGCGTGAAGAAACGTAATTTTAATTTTATTTCTAATTAATGAATACACCACAACTGCAACATTGTGTTTATTTTTCAACATTAGCAAAATATGGACAAAGATTTGTGTACGATTGTATGTGTGAAACAAAAACCCTGAAGCAGGATCTGGACGACGCGAGTTCAATCTGGCTTCCAGGTTCACTGAGGTTGTGGAGTATAAAAAAAAAAAAAAGGGGGTGAAAAGGAGGAAAACACATGAACGGTGGGTCCATAAAACCCAGTCTCCAGGCAGAAAACACTCCCAGATCTGTGCAGGAGGAAATCACAGACTGAGCTCAGCTGTTTCAGGGAGTCAGGAGGAAAAATCCTGCGGCCCGTTTTCAACCCAAACCCACGAAACCTCAAAGCCACACCTGGTTCTGGACACAAAAAGTCAAAGAACTGTTTGTTAACGTGGGTTAAATGAGCGCAGAAGTCCAAGAAATCCTCAGGACTCGGTGTGAAAACAAGTGGACTGGGAGGAACTATGAGGTCATTATTAAAAACAGACATGGAAAAATAAGATCTGAGCACATTTTTAGGAAGTTAATGCACTTTTTGAAAGGTTATGTTAAAAAAATAAATAGCGTATTTAGGAATAAAATTTGTAAAAATGTTTGAATATCAAGTCCAACTTTGGATGTTTTTGCTGAAGAAAAAACAAAATTATTGACAAATTTCAGCTGAGACAGAAAGTAAAGAAATAAAACAATTTTTAAATGTCTGATAATGCCGAGATTTTCATGTAGTACAGAATTAAATCACCTTAATTCAATTAGGTTTGGTGGAAGATATTAAAAAATAACTTTACAGTAAAAAAATCCTTCCTCTTAGACACACTAAATTATTTTATAATGGGTCAATTTTATTTGTTTACTTACATAATATTGAGGAAATATGACATTGTTAAATAAAAAAATATATAATTAAAAAAAAACGTTCTCAGCTATTAGAATTTCAAACAACCCGGAGAAACAGAGTAAATGGAAACAAATAAAATAAAATAAAAAAATGAATAATATTTTCATTAAATCTACCATTATTGATACTGCAGCAGTACTGAGATAAAATGGAAAAATATTTAACACTGCTCAATTTTCTTCTAATTATCATGAAATAAACGCTTTGTTCAAAAGATGACATTATTTGTCAGAGACATTGTTAAATTTTCCAAAAATCTTGGTAAATTTGACATTCATAAAAAAGTCTTTGAATAATTTTGTCACAAAAATATTGTTAAATGAGCAATTCGTAAGTCTCAAGATTTCTGTTTTAGAAAACATTTTGAAATAGACAGCTTTGCTCAAAAATCATCAAAATCTTTGTCAGATTTGAAACAATTGCATCGTAAAAGTCTTTGCAGATTTTTCACTCGGCATGAAACAGACACCTCGGTATAAAGTATTTAAGATTTCTGTTACAGGAACGTCATAGAAAGACGTTCCTGTAACAAGTTAAACACTATAATCAAAATAAAAAAACAAATTGTTGTCAGAAACATTGTGAAACAAACTCTGTTCAGAAGTCTTAAGGTTTTTGTTACAGAAGTCACGGAGCAGATGAAGCTCCATGATCTGTTTCCCGTCCCTCAGGCTTTGGCTGAACATCACAACACCACTTCACATATCTTCAGGGTCAAAGGTCAATCCTCCTTCTAGATTTCCAAGAACTGGAAGTGAAGGAGCTGCTGGCCCACCGACTGAGTCCAACCTCAACGTGTTTCATGTTGTTCCAGTTGGACGTTGATTTAAAAATGCGTCTCATAAAACAGTTTTTAAACTCTTTAAATGGTTTTATCTACACAACGATACAAATAAACTCTGTGTTTATGTTCAGTGCAGAGTTGGTGATTTTGCAGAAGAATCAGAAAATCTAAAACATTTATATTTTCTCTAGTTAATATATTTAAAAAGTCTCAAATCTCAAACTTGTTTTATTTCTTTCTGGGAATAACTACTGAAGAATTAAAAATATGTCACCGTCTCTGTTTATCTCTGTCCAGTAAGTTGACTCCTGCATGTTCACCAACTCAAATTTAAGACTTTTTAAGACCACCAACAATTAACTTCAAGACCTGCATCGCAACCAAATTGTTCAAATGAAGATCATATATTCATATATCTGTATGAATGGAAATTTATGCTGCTCCTGGTGAGATTGACAATAGCAACATTTCAACTACAAATGTGCGCAAAACTTTGTCAGTATTTTGATAATGTTTAAAAAAAACACAATTTCGCAGTTGCGGTGTTTCCATTAAATGAGAAGCACAATTAAAATCACATGCAACTAAATTTGTTCACGCAATAAGTCTTACTTATAGTACTTCTACTACTTCCTGTCAACTTCTTTGTCGTTTCCACCAGTAGCAACATCTGGTGGTTAGTCAGATGACTGATATGAAAAGTGTTTCTATTACACTTTTGCATTATATGATAATTCTGATACGCCCCCCGAAAAAGCCTCATCCTAACGCAAAAACCTTTTTTTATTTATTTTTTTTACATTGACACGTTTCCACAAACAAGCTGGAGATAGTAACCAGCACCTCCCAACCACTAAGGGACAAGGGTGTATAGAAAATGGATAGATGGATGTTTCCACAAACAGAAGTTTCTGATTCATAATAAAAGCAGAAGAGTTAGCTAGCAAGGCTATATTAGCAGCTAGTTAGCGGTTAGCATTGAGTCAGTATTAAGATGCTCAACTCAAACTCTTGACTGACAATAAAGTCCTGTGAGAAAAAAAAAAACTAGACTGAATATATGAGATCAAATAGTTGTGGCACAAATACGCCACTAAATGTCGTTTTAAACATGCCAAACCCATAGGGGGCAGTATAGCGCGAAGCTAAAACCTGTCAGCCAATCAGAATCCTTCAAAAGAACCGTGACTTCCTGTTCAGAACTCAAAACGCCGCAAGAAAGTTAATTTGTATAGATAAATATATCTATTTAGGTACTTTTAAGTACCATATTAGAATATAAATTAAAAAATAAAACATCTGGCTATATGTGGACTATGCTAACAAGAAAACCAAATTGGTTGTTGGTAATGATCCAGCAGCTTTTGCCCAAACATATAAAATAAAATGTAATAAATAAACCATAATGGTTCCCAAAGAACAGCTGACAGAACAGCATCTAGTTATAAAATAACTGAAACTCACAACATTCATTATAAACATACGAAACATGTTTAAAGTTACACATGAAACCGTTTCATACGACTTGATTTGTCTAAAATGTGTGTTGGAATATAAATTGATACCACAGTTACAAAGGTGTTTCTGGTTGCTACGGTAACCGCCAACCGTGAGGAGAAACAGCAAATAAAAGTCAGTAGCAGAAAAACTTGACTAAAAAAAAATTAATATATGAGTTTTGATGAAAGAACCTTTGTAGATGTATGAATATGGATTTTATATAAGCATTTTTTTAAAGAACATATGTCAGCATCTCAAACATATAAACTTTAATCTGTTAATGTCCAAATGGCCTGGGGGCCATTTTGGGGCCTCTGGCCCTCAAAAGCAATTCAAGACTGATACTGACCTGTTTATTAAACAAAACCTTAATAAACAAGTTATTTTTTATCTGGGTAAAATCACGTTTTTACAATAGAAAATGTTACATAAAACACAAAGTATTTTACAACCAAACTTTAACAAGTGGAGCAACGTTTTACTAACTTTTTCTGGAAAGCCAACTTTGCTACAACAAAATCAGCTTTTATTTAATTTATTAAATTCAGCTAAATATAGCAAACATTTTGAAAGAAAGTGACCCGAATCCTGTTATAAAAACCCACAACAATTCGTAAACGTGTCTAATCCTTTTTAAGTTTAGGTTCTACAATGAATAACATCCCTTTCCTAATGAAAAATGAAATATTTTATTTGCTTCATTTTAGTTTTATTTGGTACTTTTGACTCTACA
Source organism: Micropoecilia bifurca (assembly GCA_903067075.1). Classification (NCBI taxonomy): domain Eukaryota; kingdom Metazoa; phylum Chordata; class Actinopteri; order Cyprinodontiformes; family Poeciliidae; genus Micropoecilia; species Micropoecilia bifurca. Next base: position 6,996 of record CAEGAF010061984.1, read on the forward strand.
ATTTTGGCCTAACAAATTTTACTTTGGGAGGAACATCAGAGACTAAAAGTTAAATTTGATGTTCAGTTTCTGTAATTATTTCAAAAATATGATGTTTAAAAGATAGTTTTTGGTTTTGAGTGTTTTAGTTGAGTTAAATTAAAATTCTCGATTCGAATTGTAATATTTAATTTGACTTTTCATTCAGTCGCTAAATTTGATACTTTATTAAGCAATTAATTTACTGAGGTAAACAAAATATCATGATAAAATGCTGGAAATGTTTTTATTAATTTTAGAGTTTGGTTCCTGAGTTCAGTTTTATTTTAGAGATTTAGTTTCAGTTTGTTTCAAACTTTTGAATTAATTAGTTTCAGAATTTAATCTGTAGCTTTTTAGTTTATTTTCATTATAGATTTTAATTTCAGGCTCTGATTTCTGTTAAAACATATTATGTGATTAATTTGGAGTTAAATTTGATTTTAGTTTTGTGTCTGAATTTAATTTCTGGTTTATTTCAGGTTTATTCCTGAACTTTTCCCCCGTTTTTGAGTTTGAAAGTTTTGTGTAATACTTTATTTTCTAAGTTTACTTTAAGATTTTAGTTTAATACTTTATGTTAAAACCAAATTAACTGGTTCTAATTTTCTGTCAGTGAGTTTTTACAAAACCAGCAGCTAAAATTAAAAACGATAATTTATTTTTTTTAACTTTCAGGATTTTTTAAGGTTCAAAAAAATCTTCTGACAAGAAATTAATCGAATAAAAACACAATTTAAAAACATTAATATTTGTCAATTTAAACAAGAAAAAAATAATAAAAATAAATAAAAAATCTTAAACGAAAAAAGAAAGTGTAAATTCTAATAACAGTTTATTCCATTATCACAATAATTTAAGTTTAATTTAATTTATTAATTTAATTTAATAGTTTAATAATTGTCTGCAACAATTTGAACATTAAAATTAAAGATAAATAACAATTTTGAATTAGAAGTAAATTCTTCTACATTCATGAATTGTTTGACAGAAATGAGTCACATCTTTAATTGTTAGTTTTACTTCTGTAGCCTAAAAAATTATTTAGATTTTTTTGTTTTATGAAGGTAAAAAACATTTTCATTTTAATCAAAAACATTGCTTTAAATTTCAGTTTTTCCAGCTAAAATACTTTTTACCACCCTGCTTCTTCTGCTTAATTAATTACCAATAAATTGATCAGTCTGAATAATTTTCATGATAGAAATTTTGACAAATTTTTAGAACTTGGGTTCAAATAAGTAGCTAATTTTAGAGTAATTTATTCTAAAAAAAATCAATAATTATACTTCTTTTAAATTGTACACATCGAAAATAGTTGTTTTGTTTTCTAGAATGTTGTTTTTTAATGTTTAAGCTGCTGACTTATTTCTGGAAACATTAGAATACGCTTTCAGAAAGCAGAAAAACGGATTCGGTTTGAGAAAAATGTGAACTAATGAGGCTAACCGACTTCTTAAAGTTGTTGGTTTGTGTTTAAATGTTGAGTTATTGTGCAGTTTTGCCGTCGGAGCAGCAGAAACCGTCCTCCTCCTCGTGTCTGGGAGTCCGAAGCGCCTCAGAGTCAGCGGTCGCTGCTGAATCCTCGGAAGAGGGAGCCCAGTCTGCTTTCCAGGAACTCTGCGTGGGAAACCTGGACGTCTTCCAGATGGTTTATATCAGCCGCCTGACAGCAGCAGGAGGAACTTTATGCTAAATCTGGGATCTGGCTTTTATTTCTTAAAACCAGTTTCTGGACGCCACAGGCATGGAAAAAAGGGAGGAAACTTTTTCCGTTTCTGCTCCACAAACCTGAAAAGTCTTGTTAAACGGATAGAGTCCACAGATTATACTGAAGTAGAAGTAAAATAACTTCAGTATATTTTTACTTAAGCAAAAGTAAAAGTGTCTTAAGAAGTTATTTACGAGTAAGAAAGTATTTGATAAAAAAGTCTACTTAAGTACCGAGTTACTGATCAAGTTATCAATCATTTAATGTTTAATATTACATAATCAGATTAATCAAAATATAAAGTAAAGTGGGAATTTTGGTATGTTAAGAACCTAAATGACAATAATTCATGTGAATAGCAAAAGTAACAAAATCAGGCAAAAGAAAATGTTTCCAAATCAGTTTCTTTCTTTCAATAAAAAACTTATGAAACTTTAACAGAAACTGCAGGTGTGTGTCTGTCTGGTGGATCTTTGGTTAAAACTTGTTTTTCATTCAGTGGGTAGAAAATCCAGAAATTTTAATCAGTTAACAATAGAAAAATACTTCATAATAAAAATACTCAAGTAAAAGTAAAAAAGTACAGCAAGTGAAAAAATACTCCTAAAAGTACATTTTTCCAAAAAAGTTACTCAAAAGCAATTTAGTAAATGTAGTTACTATCCAACTGTGATCACTTTTGAAACTTGGGATGTTTCCCCACCTGATAGTCCGGTCGACTTGATTCGGGACTAAACCAATCAAACCCTGTGAGCAACCAGTTCCCCTCCTGGCCTGTGGAGGCGCTGCACCAGGAGCCACTGAAGGAAACAACACAAAAACCTCTGAAGACACAGAGAGCAACTTCCTTCACCAAATGGAAATAAAAACACTGGAGTCAGAATTTAACAGTTGCAGGATTTTTAAAATCCATGCGCCATTTTTCATGCTAGCTCTAGGCTAGTGGGTCTGTTTTGGTTGCATTTACCCAGAATGCCCTGCTCTGCAGTCCGCTTCCAGTGTCCGGTCTGCTTGGCGTTCATATGTACATTCGAACCGCACCAGAGTTCACTTCAACCAAACCGAAACCAAGGATTTCTTGGACAGAAAACTTTTTATTAACCAGTTTGAATAATAAACTGTTAAAGGTTCAGTTAAATGTTTTCTGTCAACTTCATTATCATGCAACAAAGTTTTTCTTTTTGTAGGTAAAAATAGTGTAAAAGAAACCCTGAGTGTCTGCTTATATCTTTCATATTTTTCTATTTTCTAACATGGCTTCTTGCTCTCTGCATCAATGTGACCTTTAAAAATCTAAAAAAGTTTTAGCTAAAATCTCTCATTAGTCACTGTACTGAATTTAAAAACATTTTCTACCTGTAAAACTGTTGGAACAACCTCCAATTTAATAACCAATTTAAGATTTTATTTTGGAACACTAAAATAAAACTGATTTTAAGTTGTCTGTTGCTTTTGTAATCAGATTTTTATGTTAAATGTATTAGGCTTTACCAGAAATATAGATGGAGGATTAAAAAAAGAACTGCAGTCCAATAAAAATCCTGGAAAACTCCTGATTTAAACTTAAATCTGGTTTATTTTGACACATAATGAAAGTGACTAAGTTCCAGCCTACAGCAAGTGAACGCAGCGCCAATCGATTGGCCAATGGGCTGCTTGTTTTCATATTTCCATGGCAACAGCAGAACGCGCAGCCGACACAGCCCAGCTGAACGAAGCTGCCGCTTGAGAACTTTTCTGTTTTATTTACCATCAGAAACAGACAAAAGCCACATATTTATGTCCAGAGGAAGTAAACCGTCAAAGGAAGCGTTTGATTTGATTCTGGCAGCGGAGGAGAAACGGAAAAACTCACTTCCAAATGAGAAATCCTCGTTTTTTGCTGCAGTTTGTCTCCACCTGCTGGCCATTCTGGTGCCACTGCAGCTCTGCGCTGTTTCTTTGTTTCCAGACAAAGCAAATAAGGAAAATTACTATTACAGCCAGCAGGGCTCTGTTAAATGTCAAGTAATTCAAGTATTTTCCGTAAAATATAAATATTGATAAGAAAATAAACAGATGAATGAAATTTCTCAACATTTTCCTACTTTTCTTCATCAGTTCTGGTAGAAAATTTCATTAGCAAAATCAAACTTTTATTCCTTCTCTAGAGGTTCTGGGTTTCTTTACTGGATCTTCTGGTTTGAGTTGCGTTTGTTTTCTCAGTCCTGAGCCACTTCCTGGTCTCGAGCTGTTGCCCGATCTGCGGCGTTTTGATGCCAAAGACGCGTCTCTCCACCTCCAGCACCTCGTCGAACAGATACCAGGCCTCCACGTCCAGCACGAAGGAGAAGAGCTGCAGCAGCCAGACGAAGGAGCGCGGCAGCGTGGGCTCCATGCTGGGGTAATGACTGGTGCACGAGCTGCAGAGCAGACAGACGAACACGTCTGGGTTCGTAACGGGTCGCCTCGTTAACGGGCCGCCGGCTGAGCGTTCAGAGACTCACCGGGGGTTGCAGGGTCGCAGCGGCGGATGCCAGTAGTTGAGGTTCAAGGGAGTCAAGGATCCGTCACTCAGGGAGATGACTCCATCCAACTTGATGTGGTGCAGACTGGGCCCGTCTGATCCGTCCTGGTCGCCCCAGCAGAACTGGAAGCTGGAGGGACCGACGGAATGGACAACCTCCGGACGAGAAGACAGCCTCTTTAAACACATCTGGAGGTTCTCTGAGATCCCTGAAGAAACGACAGCGTCTCTTAGTACGTTTCCCAAATCCCAATAAATCCCTGGAGATGGATGGGTCCCCAAAACTGAGCCGACTTCAATCGGGTTTGTCTTCAGTTCACAGTAATGAAGCCAAAACTGAGATGGCTCAGGTTTTATGGCAATCTTTTCTGCACCGCTCTCTCAAAACTTATTTCAGAAAGTTGTAGGTCTGGACTTTGACAGACAATGAGATGAATGGACAGATGAGAGTATGAACTGATGAACAGGTGGAGTGAAATGACAGACAATGGGATGAATGGGTACATGATGGGAGGAATGGATGGACAATGGGATGAACAGAAGGACGATGGGATCAAAGGACAGATGAGAGGAAGAACGGATGGTCGTGGTTTTGAGGAGAATCGGTGATAAACGGTAACTTTGTGGGAGTCCAACCCTGACCAGAAACAAGTGGGACTTACTGCGTATGAAGCTCTGACACCGGTCACGCAGAAACTTATCAAAGGTTTCCTGCTGTACTGATCAACCAACCAACCTTCTCAACCTCTTTGTAGTGACCCTGACTATTTTCATGCTCATTCAGATACTTACTTCTCCTTTTTGTCACTATAAGTCTGTCCCGCTTGTCTATGAAGAACAGTTTCTTTCCTTTCCACTGTTTCCTGTGGACAAAGACAGAAATGATTGGCTGTTCAGCAAATGAAGTCGTATAAACTTTCAGATTGGAGGCCCTGATGTCTCACCTGGCTATGTCCTGGTTCCTCCTCTGCTGGGCCTCCACCAAAGCAGCCTGGACCAGTTTGTACCATTTCCTGAAGCTGAACAGGTCTGCTGTGAACCGGCACCAAACAGAACAACACAAGAAACAGCTTAACTTTCATACCATTATGATTCAACCCAATGCATTGGGGATGGACAATTTAATAGCACCTTGTTCAGGTGGAAATTATGCATTTTCTCCTATTTTACAGTATTTTCCCGAGAGACAGAAAAAAAGACTTAAGAGGAGGAAAAGACAGAAGGCAGAAAGACAGATGGACTGATAAGACAGATAGAATGATGAATGGAGGAAAAAATAGATCAACAGAAGATAAATGGACAGACAGACAATGAACTGGATGGACAATAATCTGGATCTATTGATGCCACAACAATTAGATGAATTAGATACGTGGACAGACAGATGAATGCATGAAAGGACAGGAAGACAGAGGAAACAAAAGATTGAAGAATGGATGAACAATGGGACGACAGGAATGGGTGAACAATGGGAAGGACGGACGGTCGGCCAATGGGACGGACGGTCGGTCAATGGGACGGACGGTCGGCCAATGGGACGGACGGTCGGCCAATGGGACGGACGGTCGGCCAATGGGACGGACGGACGGCCAATGGGACGGACGGACGGCCAATGGGACGGACGGACGGCCAATGGGACGGACGGTCGGCCAATGGGACGGACGGTCGGCCAATGGGACGGATGGACGGCCAATGGGACGGACGGTCGGCCAATGGGACGGACGGTCGGTCAATGGGACGGACGGTCGGCCAAGCCAATGGGACGGACGGTCGGCCAATGGGACGGCGGACGGCCAATGGGACGGCGGACGGCCAATGGGACAGACGGACGGTCCATGGGAGGGACGGGCGGTCCATGGGAGGGACGGGCGATGAGTTGGATGTATCAATGAATGAATGAATAGACAGGTAAAGAGATAGATGGACGAACCACCTGGTAGATAAATAAAACCTTTACGATAAAACAGAAACATGGAGGACCAACCTTTGTCGTCATGGGAATCAACATTGTTCGATAAATCCCTGAAACACAAATAAAAGTCACAAAGGTGCAGCAGAGATCTCGAGGTCTCCATGGCAACAGCTCAGGTGTGTCAGGTTTACCACTCGGTGTGATCGTCCAGGCCAAACATCACCTTTACGGTGACGATGATGAGGGCGGCGGCCTGCAGGTCGTACCGCGGCAGGACGGGACGCGACCCGCCGTCCAACGTGTGGCGCTTCTGATCCGCCATACCTGCGCGGTCCATCAGGACGCAGACCCACCTGTGCAGCTCGTCTGAGGACCAGAACAGACGGAGATGGTCCTTAGCAGTCCTGGTACCAGTCTGAGGGACTGACTGGGTCCAACAGGTTACCGGGCAGGTTAGCGTCGGTCAGGTAGCGCAGGCTGAGCGGCGCCGGGTGGAGCGATGCTTCTGGGACGATGGGAGGAAAAGCAGGGAGCTGCAGGAACTGGACCAGAACCTGCGCTTCTTTATGGACCGAGCGGTGAGACGGGATACTCTGCAGGAACAAGAACCACCGCTGGAAGATGAAACGGGTCAAACACAAGGAAACCCTAGTCTCTACGTTTGGATCATTGGTTCTCTAACCTTCAAAAGGCCAGAGTTTATATTCAGGGGTTGCAAATAACCGAGCCGAACATCAGCAGGTTGAGAGATGCTTGCCGTTTAGACCAGAGGTGGGCAACACCTGACCTGGAGGGTCTCCTGCAACCTTTAGATGTATCTCAACTTCCACACACCTGAGTCAAATAGCGAGGTCGTTAGTAGGATTCTGGAGAACCTGACTTCATTTAGGAGGTGACTCAGCTGTTGGATTCAAGTGTGTTGGACCAGGGAGACGTCTAAGAGCGGCAGGATACCAGACCTCCAGGACCAGGATTGTCCACCCCTGGTTTAGACTACAGAACAAACACTTTGTTTATGGATTCAGGACACATTAAAGTTAAAATTAAAAAATACTTTTTTAATCCCAAAGGGAAATGAATGTAAAACCCAGTTATTCCATAAACTCACAGACTAAAACCAAGGAAAACCCGTTAAAAAGCCTAAATGTCGAGTAAATTATTACAACAGTGCATTTTAACCAATTGGAAATCATCATTATTACCTGGACACTTTATTATTAGCATGTTAAAATCTGAATTAGCGTGTAAAATTAGCTTTAGCATATAAAAATTACCATGCTAAAATCAAACTTAGCATTTCAATTTGGACAGCGTTAGCATACTAATGCTAACATGAGCCAAACATAGTGAAAAATTACGGTAGTTCCTTTTAGTACAATGACCAACCTCAACATGGAAAAGAAGAGCATCCGGACCACATAGCTTCATCTCTTCTGGAAGAGCCTCGTATGCCGTCACATACGGGACGTGACCTTCTTTTACCAGCCTGAAACCAGAGGTGGACGCTTAGCAGCAGCTGAAGTTTAAAGGATTAGCATGGGTTAAAAATAAAACTGAAAAGATTAGAAATGTTGTTTTGGTTTGACTGGAAGCCGCAGCCTTTAGCGTCCAGTTTAACTTCAATAAACGTGAAAATAATGGGCCGAATCCAGAGCCTTGGGGAACTCCAGTCCCCAATATTAAACTATAATCTGATAAATAAGAGAACAATATTTGAAAATTTATGTACAAAGCGCATAAAAAACATTTTACCAAACAATATTCAATACAGATTTGTGAAGGAAGAAAGCAAATACAGCTTGAAAGGAACTGAATAATTTTTTCTAAGTAATTTAGATGGAGAACAGTGACAATAAAAAAATCTGCATTTCACTAAAAGGTCTCAGTTTATGGAATAATCTTGATAGTGAGATAAAACAATCTCAATCTCCTTCTGCCTTTAAAAGACAATTGAAAATTATTATGACGAAGCGACATGGCGCTGAATTAGTTAATGTTTTGTTTTTTATTTGAAATATGTTTGTAATAATTGAATATCAAATTGTATTTTTTATTTCATAATTTCTTTTAGTTCCTTTAGAGTTCATCTTAAAACCCATTTATTTTACTTGGTTTTCAACACCAGCAGGATCTAGTTTTAAATTGTCTGTTTTTGTTTTTAAACTGTAAGTTTTTATTTTATTATGTTGTGTTTTAATGTACAGCACTTTGTATCAGCTGTGGTTGTTTTAAAGTGCTTTATAAATAAAGTTTGTTTGGTTCAATAAACTACTCAAGTTTATTATGGAATGAATTAAATAAAAACATGAAATGAAAATTAAATAAGCATTTAGCAAAAAATATCCAAGTTTTTCCAGAATATTTTTGAGATTAACCGAATTTTTTCTTTAGTTTTCTAGCAAACGTCTGACTTTCCAGGCCCTTTCCAGGTTTTTTTGGTGAAAATGTTGTCTCCTTTCTGTCCCTGTCGAACGGCTCTGATGCTCCATCGTGTTTTAAGTCTCTTAAACATTTTTAAAAGTGGAAACATGACCATCCAGGTGTGTTTTGCTACCTGAGCAGGTCGCTGAGTGTCAGAGCTGCGCGGCTCCAGACCAGAGCCAGGTGGATCAGAGCCAGAGTTTTCTTCATAGTCATCGGGCTGCGGCTCCGTTTCCACGACGACGAGGAACAGCCTGCGCTGCTGTAGTCCGATCCCAGCCAATCACTGGAGCTCCCTGCAGGTGCAAAATGTAATATTTCACCAAATTCACCATGGATTGGTTGACTGAACGTTTCTTTTTTAGTACCTGCATTAGAGCCAGTGGAGCTGCACAGAACCGACCCGGAGTCGTCGGTGAAGGTATCAGACAGAACCGACTCGGCGGCGCTTTCCACGTCGGTGTCCGAGTCCAACGCTGCCTGATGGGAAAACATGGAGGAACTAACGACTTACGACTTATTTAAAGATTTTTACAAACACTAAAATTAGTTTAAGAAGTAAAGTCACAATTAAAATGTGTATATTTTGATTTTAGCCCTCACACGTTATAATAACCTAATAGAAAGACTTTAGTGAAACTTTGTTAAAATTATAGAAAAATTTAAACGGCAAAAAATATTTACAGAGCAAATATAATTTTAAAATATTTTTTACTCTGTAAAATGATCAAAATTACAAAATATATTTTAAGCATTACTGGAAAAAAAAAAGAAAATTCCCTGGAAACACATGAGCTAAAAATTACAGAAATAAAATCTATTAAAATCATCCCAGAACATTAATGAGAAAAAAGTAGTTTCTCTAAAATAAAATGTATTTTAAAATGATCAAAATGTAGATGAAAGTGTCAAAAAAACAACCAAAATAAATAAATGACAGAAACCTGAAAACATAAATGATATTTAATGAAACAAACGACCTATAGCAGTGATGAACAAAAGGAAACTGACCCCTCTGAACCTTAGATTCCTCATTGGGTTTCTGGTGTATCCCTGCCGGCTCTTCTGCAGATAAAGTCTCCACATCTGACACAGAACGTCGTCCTGAAACCAAAAGCGTCAAACTAACAAAACGTGTTTTATCTGCTGATAACGGATCAATGGGAATGACGGGATCAGACCTTAAACTGAGGAGAGACTCCCAATCTGAGCAGAGCGTCGGCCTGGTTCTGCAGGATGAACTGGAAACCTTCACACAGCATCCAGACGTAACCGTGATCTGAACAACAAATGATCCAAATTAGGGATGAGCTGATCAGGTTTTTTCCTGCCGATACCGATCACCCCTGAGGGCCGATCCCCGATACCGATCACATAATTATTATTTATTTTTTATCATAAACACTACCGTTACATTATGTGGAAAAAGGAACCATGAATTCACCTTAATTTAGACAAAAACTTGTTTTTAATAACTTTTTCCAAGAAGAAAACTAAACAAAACAGGCATTGTGCAAATTGTACTGCTATCAA